>JAVYIG010010589.1:0-67917 GCA_035222895.1 Strongylocentrotus droebachiensis | reverse complement strand
TGGGTAAATATTGAAAAAAATAACGCTCACATTTTTTTCCTGTTACATAATGATAAGAAAGTAAATGAAACATTGTTATTATTGGGAAGATAGTATAGTAATAATGACTGCTTTGAGAGAAATAGTTGTTTTTTATATGCTCAATGGGAGGTTACAATCGTTCTATTGCCCGAGGCGTGCCGAGGACAATAGCACGATTGTAACCTCCCCGAGAGCATATAAAAACAAAAACTATTTCTCGAAAATTAAAGCAGTCAATATTACTTTTATATACCGAAAAATTATTGCATCTGCCATAGGCCTAGACTTTTGTCTCAGAAAGTGAATGCGTAACAACATTCAAGAACAAAAGGCAGCGGGGTTACAGGTTCCCCAGAAATGATTTCTACTCCACAAAATAACAGATATTCTGTGCTTTCAAATGCGTTTCGCCCCAATTTATAATGTTAATGGTAACTTAAGATATGGTCGAATTGATGCAACAATGTCATAATTCGAAGTAGTAGTTTACCTGTTGTAGCTGTAGCGACGTACACATATGCGTGCACAATTTCCAAGAACAAATGTCCAATAGTTTTCATTATAAATTTCACGTAACTTTTTGGTGTTCTTGCTGCAAGCAGAATTAATCAAGTCTTGCAATTGATCATCATCGGGAAGTTGAAATCAGGAAGAGTTTCTTCAGCCATTTTTGCCTTGTTTGGAAACTTTAAGTAGAATCTAGGCCAGATTTAGTAGAACGATCGACATTAAAAGAAAATTAAAAATGAAGCTAGCAACCAATTCGCACACACAATGTATGGTATCCGCGCTCGCTCAAACCAGATTTTAACACGTGAACCAATGGGTATTTGAGCAAGATTGAACTATTTTCCCGGTAACTGGAATTTTGCCGGGATTTTACTGATTTCCTTTAGAACTTTTTACTTAGGTTTGGCATTTTCGTTTATTTACGGGAATGGATAAAACCACGACTGCAATTTCGACCAGCCGGAGTAATAATGTCCAAGTTGGAAGCGCTTAGTGAATTTAATAAGCGCTATATAAAAACTGAGTATTATTATTATTATTCTATAATACTCTATTAATAATAATGTGCTCTAAACAAAGTTCTTAAAGTTACAATAGAGGCTCTGCGTACAAAATATTAATAATATAATTAGTATTTATTGTAAACTGATATCAGAAAATACTGTAATTAGCTTTTCAGAATATTGCAGTGAGCAATCCTTGAGAACTTAAAAAAACAAAAGAACAACAACAATTATGTGCGCCCATTGGGTAAAAAAGGATACAAGAACATCTACCGCTGCCTAATTTTGAATAGGGGAATGGGCGTTGCGGACCAAACATTCTGAAAATTTGACCACATTATCAGACGATGAATAAATAAGTTCTCGGATTTTAAAATTGGTCGGCAAGAGTACAGCTGAATGAGGTCATATACTTTTTATACGTTTTAAAATTAGACCCCCTTTTTTTTTAGAAAAGCCCATGTATAGTAATACAATAACAATAGATCCGCGGACTTTGCGCTCATCTAAGTACATGAAATAGGGGACCTGCACTGATTCAGGGGCATTCATCATAGGGAGGGGAAGGAGTTATACAATTGTTCAATTTTGTAAATGTTTCAGATAATATTTCCGTAGGATTTTGCGAAATATGACAATTTTGAGCCAGGTCAGATGATGGTGACCGCGCGTGGTCATGTCGAATCATTGTAATTTCTCTGGCTCAGAGGGAACTCACGTTGCAAACTGCATAATGAGGTATGGTAATGTATTTTCAAGATTTTGTTTTTTAAATCAAGGAAAACCATCTTCGCAGTCGATGCACTGCTTTTACATCACCTACATACAGATATGGCAAAGAAGGCAAGATGTGCTAATAATGCATACAAACTACGATTACAATTGATCCTCAAACCTGTATATGTGACAAGGCCTGATTAAATAAGATTATAATACCATTATCCTAACAAGTCTGTGTAAATATGAAAGAACAACATATTATTCGTGCAGAACAAATCGAAATCATAAGGTTAAAATCCCCTACAATCACAATTGCAAAAATGTGTACATTTATATCTTCACTCTGAATTTTAAGGTACCCAACTATCGTGGACTCGGAATTTCGCGAATTTGGACAAATTTCAGACAAAGTTGCGTTTGTGTACTATTTCAAATTAGGCCTATATTTTTGCAGTAAAGTTAGATACTGAAATCAAATATGTTTCTTATTTATAGGTACATGTGATTGCATCAAATATGGTATGTTATGTTTTGCTTCCTAGAGAAGCTAGAATTAGCCTATCGTTTTAATATTGCTACGGAAGATTTCATAAATACGAGTTTTAAATACGTTGTGACAAATTCGTAATAAATTGGTGTAAGTATTACTTACGCAATACATGAATTAAGTTGGGTAGTAAATTGTTTTCTCATAAAAATATATGTTCGCATTGGACTACATTATATTACAGGATGAAAGTGGGAGAAGGTGAAGGGAGAAGAAAAAGAAAGTAAGTACTTAAAGGGGGCGAGAGAGAGGGAGTAAGATAGAAGGAGGGAGGGGAGAAGGAGAAGAAAGATGAGGAAGAGACATGGATAGACAGGTGTATATATAATGAGAGAGGGGGAAGAATGTGTGTGAGAGAGAGAGAGAAAGGGAAATGGGAGAGGAGGAGAGAGGAGAGAGAAGGGAGTGAAGGATAGAGGGGAGAGAAAGAGGGACAGAGAGAGAGATGGTAAGAGAGAGAGAGAGAGTGTATGTGTGTGTGAGAGAGAGAGTGAGAGAGGGAAAGTGGGAGGTTGAAGGAAAGGAGAGAGGGAGGGAGAGACGGTGTGAAAGAGAGAGGACAGAGACAGACATAGAGAAGGAGAGAGAAAGAGAGAGATAGATAAAGGGAGAGAGAGAAATAGAGAGAGAGAGAGACAGACAGACAGAGAGAGAGAGAGAGAGAGTGAAAGAACATATATTCTTCATAATAAAGCATTATCACAGATGTACAATTAACATCTAATTCATTCATAGCCCTTGTAATTTGTTATGTTTTACTGTGTTTTTCGAAACTTAAGAATGGTTGAATTAGGGTCTTTAGACGTGAACGTTGATATGTCACGTCCTCAAAGGAACATAAATCAGGGCAAATCATTTTGTTTTTAAATTAAAAAACTTGGTGAGGGTATGAATAGTTTAGCTGTTAACTGTAACTATGTTATTGGACAATAAGTCAATGAAGAGTTCGTTCCTCTTACGAACAGTGTGAGGTGCCTAATTTCTTGTTAGATTTTTTTCTCAATAAGAGCATTGTGACTACAAAGGGGTCCTGATTTCTGATCGCATTTAAATATAATCGATGGAAATCTATTATATCCTCCATTACCTTTGTCATGGACACGGGAGTCTACACAGGTGGGTTTTCCCAAGGGGTATTTTAGCACACATTTAAGTTTACGCCATATGCCATATTGCCCGGTTACGTTTTAATGCATAGGCCTATATAAATTACCTTTTTTGAATTCATGTTTATACAAACAGGCTGGTCAATACTAGCCAACGACAATTATTTGAGTGTACACTAATGGGATATGAATAGAGAAATCCGTTAAAGGGGAAATCAACTCTGATATTAACTTAGATTTAATGGAAGCATTTGAAGCATAAATTTGAGGAAGCAAACATAACACGAATATGAATCAGCATGGATTTGCCTTGTAAAGGGTGTTTTGCTCATCTTCGTTATGGGGCGTATCTGCTTTGATAATAACTTGAGAAATGTATTTGAACACGTCACTGTCAGGGTCCATGTTTTATTGTCACCACCGAAGAAAGAATAAAAAGGCCATGTCAGATTTACAAGGTAAGAAGAATGAATCGCTCGCAAAGGGGGCTGTAATCATAAGTATTGTTAAGTACCTTATATTGGCGCCAAAAATCGGGGTAAAAGCCTTGGTTTTTAAATAGTTCAAATAACAGGTTGTGTATTTTTGGTCCTGGTACTTAATGATCAATGCATACTGGTTCAGTTCCCTCATAATCTTCGTCATTTATGTCTTCAAACAAACTCAAAGTCCATTAAAATAGTCGCCGAGCACAATAAATATTGTAAATGATGGTAAACAATGTGAATTGGCAGAGCAAACATGACCTTATGAATCATTTCTATATTTATACGAACTGTGAAGCGACCTTATCATGTGACTTAGCCGTGTAAGGAGTAACAAAAACCATGGACCTTCTACGTACTAGGTCGAGATCGTTATGCTTGTATAGATCTGCATGAACATGAACAGACAATGGCGGAATCACCTTTGTGTCTCTGCACGTTAAATCCATTCATATTTCCCAGTGACCTTGAACGGGTTTTTTCGCAAGAGGTTAAGCATCGACTATTCTTTTCTTACAAATTGAAAAGAGAAAATAGAGAGTACTGAATAGAGAAAGAGAGTGAGGGGAGGGGAGGGAGGGAGATATAGGGAGTGAAGGAGAGAGAGGGGAGAGAGAGAGAGAGAGAGAGAGAGAGAAAAAGAAGGAAAACAAGAGAGAGGGAGAGAGAGGGAGTGAGAGAGAGAGAGAGAGAGAGAGGAAGCGCGGGACAGAGACAGAAAAAGAAAGTTCATCCGAGAGACATGCTGTTATTAAAAAAATTATCACAATTGTACATGTAGATCTTTTATTATTGTAATAAGTAAATGAACAGTTCGTTCCGCTTACGAACAGTTTGAGACAGCTAATTTCTTGTTATATTTTTCCCACTCAATATAAACAATTAAGTAAATTCAAATTGGTCATGATTTCCAATCCCATGGAAATATCATGGATGGAAATATATTCCTCTTCTTTAATGCCCCGTCTCCGTTATCTTTGTCATGTTTGTGTATTTTGTAACGATGGACACAGTTGGGTTTTCCCCGAGGTGCAGACAATTGAAGTTGCGCCATGTGTTTTTGTACAACCACCGAGAGAAGCCTTTACGAGTTTTGTCATGATGATGTTCCTGATGATTAAGAATGCTTACTGGGTCAGATCCCTCCAAATCTTACTCATTAGGTCACTGCATATGCGTAACGGTGTCAAAGTCTAGATGATCATACAAACAAACATAATATGTAGATGGTGGTACTAGTATGAATTGGCATAGAAAAATAACATCATGATTCATTTCTATATACGTATTGTGACGCGAGCTTATTATGTGAATTTTCTGTATAAGGAGACCAACTGACAGCTAAAATTAGTAAAAGGAAACGGCTATGATCGTTATGTTTGTATCTGCGTTTATATGATCGCTCACAATGACAATGGCGGAATCAACTTCATGTCTATACATGTTTAGATCCATTCGTCTTTGCCAGTAAACATGCTAGAGGCTCTTTTGCAAGAGTTCATTGACTATTAATCTTTCACAAAAAATATACTGGCATTGTTTCGTGAGACGTCATAGGTACAAGTTCTTCAACAACCAGTTGAATCGCCCGTATATAAAGTTAACACGCTCTTTAAATGAAGTTTTGCGATGCCCTGGACTTTAAGAGAGAAATACAGGGAATTATTATTTGCCCTGCAAATATCTCAAGGGTGTGTATACATACACCACGCGAGCAACTGTGTCTATAGAGGCTCTTTTGCAATAGTACATTGACTATTAATCTCTCACGAAAAAAGCACTGGCATTGTTTCGTGAGACGTCATAGGTACAAGTTCTCCAACAACCCGTTGAATCGCTCGTATATAAAGTTAACACGCTCTTTAAATGAAGTTTTGCGATGCCCTAGACTTTAAGAGAGAAATACAGGGAATTATTATTTGCCCTGCAAATATCTCAAGGGTGTGTATTCATAAACCACGCGAGCAACTGTGTCTATTGAATAATCGACAAACTAATAGAACGGTACATATTCACGTGAAATTGATTGTTGAATACATTACTGTGCTAGCGTCCATGATTTATTGAGGCTGCGGAAGAAAGAACAAAAGGCCATGGCACATATTCAAGGTAAGAAGACTAAATCACTCGGAAAGGGGGCTGTTGTTCAGTAACTTATGCCTGGATTACATTTGCCCCGGGCGCCGTACGATAAATTAGTCTACGATTTTTCGTAGAGATCGTAGGAGGCTACGGGCTACGATGTTTGTGCTTACATTATCTACGAGCATCGTGCCATTTATTGTATTGGCCCTCGGGGGCAGGCCAGGGCAAATCCGTAGAGGCTGCTCGGAGATTGTACGGAAATCGTGCAATTTGAATGCAGTAGCCGTGCAGTCCCCGCAGCCTCTGCACGGAAATCGTACGGAGCCCGTGCAGCTTCCGTGCAAAGATGACTGCTCAATATCACGGATACTGCACGGGCAGCGAGCAGCAACCTTGCGATAGCTGTGCAATGGCCGTGCGAATGCCCCCACGAGTCTACAATCTCTGTACGATTCCCCCCCCCCATGTTCAACGAAAAATCGTACGTTTGCTGCACAATCAGTGCGAGGCATCCGGGCGATGCCCGTGCGGGGATTGTGCAATGCCACCTACGACATGTATACGGGCTACGGGCTTACGATTTTTTCAATTTTGTTTAACTTCTCGCGAAACAAAATCGTAAAGGCTGCGGAGTCCGTGAATCCGTACGAAAATCTCACGGCCGCCTCCTGCCTCTGCACAGAGGCCGGACGGAAAAGGGGATACGGGCAGGATACGGGCTCGGTAGATTAATCGCAGGCCAAATGTAATCCAGGCATTACGTAGGCCTACGGGCAAACCATCGGGTTGATATATACCAGGGGCGTAAATCCCGGGGGGGGGGGGGATGGGGGGGGGGGGGGCTGCATCCCCCCTGGCTTGAAGTAGGGGGGGGGTGGCCTGTACAAACATCCCCCCTGATATTTAAAAAAAAAAAAAAAAAAAAGGAAGAAGAAACAAATGTGATTGTTTCAATTTCAGCATAATGCATGAGAAATTAGTTATTTTTTTATTTATGTATAACTGTATAGCCTACATGTACACAGTATGTCACTATCATTAAGAATAGTTGCGCGACGTGCGCGAACAAGCACTTCATAAACTTCAGAATAATAAGAATCCCACTATATACACAAGATGCATTGGGCCGCGCCCCGGCCACGCAGTCTTCTGCATATTGCACCGCATGCATGCTCCGCTCTCTCGCGCTAGCAATGCAGAACAATTTTTCCCGCCCATTTTCAGGTGAGCTCTAGTCGATCGAGAGGGACTGGGGGCCAATGTTTTTACTTTTCAAAGTGAAATAATCCTGAATGAGCTTTCAAAGCTAGCAGGAATTTCAGGGATTTGATCCCTGGATTTAATCAATTTGTCTATGATATTCAAGATAGGTTATAACCCCCTTTTTAAATTTCTCAGGAGTCCAAAGAGCGAGAGAAAAAAACAACAACCTTTTTTTACAATTCTCGGGCCGGATTTTGTAGCGCGAAAAAGTACCCCTTTCCTGGAGATTTTAGGAACGCGCATCCGGTATCTCCGACCCTGGAGTGTGAGGGGGGGGGGGGGGGGGGGTAGATGAAGACTGAAGTTTCAGACCTGGCGTGTTCAAGACTTACAGTGGCCGTTTGTCTCTTCGGTTATTTCAAGGTAAGCCTTGTTTGTGTAGGTCTATGAATGAATTAATTAGTTGTTATATTGAATGAATTGAATTGAATTCAGATAAATAGAGCTTAATGAGAGTCGAAAACGGTGCAATGAATCGTCTTCTTTCTATAATAATTAAATCAAAAGTCTGAGCTTTTTGTGCTTTGCGCGGGAAGGGGGAAACTGAATTCAGACAAGGATTAAGAGTCGAAAACGGATCATCGAATCGTCTGCTTTCTTTAATAATTTAAGGAAACGTCAAAGCTTCTGCGCTTCGCGCGAGAGCGGGAAACTGAATTCAGATAAATAGGGCTTATTAAAGGGATCCGGTAACTTTGTCTCAGATTCTGAAATAAAATTCTGGATTTAGCTCATGATGCAATGATAATTATAAACCTTTAGGTCAGTCAGGAACCCCATGACTTTTACAAGCCGATCGCCTGTCTGATTATCAAGATATTTATAATTGGAATTACAAATTTTGAAAACCGTTCGCCTGACGTTTTTCATAACACTACAGTCTATTGGGGAAAAAGAGTAGGGTAAAACCGGTCACTCAAAGATTTTTACTTTTTTGAGGCACTTCTTGATCATTTTGAAGCGCAATTTTTTTAGGGCTTAAATATTACACCATATCACAGACACTGATAACACGTAGGGCCGTGTATATCAGATTTAACATTGTTAAACGATCCCTTTAAGAGTCGAAAACGGTGCAACGAATCGTCTTCTTTCTATAATAATTAAATCAAACGTCTAAGCTTTTCGCGCTTCGCGCGGGAAGGGGAAACTGAATTTAGACGAGAATTAAGAGTCGAGAACAGTACACCCAATCGTCTGCTTTCTCTAATAATTTAAGGAAACGTCAAGGCTTCCGTGCTTCGCGCGAAAGGGGGAACTGAATTCAGATAAATAGGGCTTATTAAAAGTCTAAAACGGTACAACGAATCGTCTGCTTTCTTTAATAATTTAATGAAACGTCAAAACTTCCGCGCTTTGCGCGGGAGGGGTAAACCGAATTCAGACAAAGATTAAGAGTCGAGCACGGTTTATCAAATCGTCTACTTTCTCTAATAATTGATTGAAATGTCAAAGCTTCCGCGCTTCGCGCGGGAGAGAGAGGGAGAAACTGAATTGATAAAAGGATTAATAGTCGAGCACGTTTCAACGAATTGTCTACTTTCTCTAAAAATTTAATGAAACGCCAAAACTTCCGCGCGGGAGGGGGGGGGGGGTAGGGGGGGAACTGAATTCAGACAAGGATTAACAATCGAGAACGGTACAGCAAATCGTCTTCTTTTTATAATAATTTAATGAAACGCCAAAGCGTTCGCGCTTCGCGCGGGAAGGGGGGGGGGGGGAATTCATTCAGACAAGGGTTAACAGTCGAGAACGGTACAATAAATCGTCTTCTTTTCCTAATAATTTAAGGAAACGTCTAAGCTTCCTATCACCCACACCCTCCTAATGAGCGCTCTTTGAGTTATTGAGTTATGCTCACTACCGCCGCTTCCTAAAATGAGATCCTAGCTCCGCGCCTGCATTAAAATATATAGCTATGATGCTGACTTAGTTGACGAAATAATTCGTATATTTATGTCGTCGAGGAAAATGACCATTTGCGCATACGCAAGTACTATATCCGTAGGAAAAACAATTTAGCCTTCGGCCCCGGGTATATAGGGTAGAATGTGTAAATATTGGGACATTTAATTTTGTCGGTAATTGGGGGCTAGTTTTGTCGGTAATCGTTGGCCTCTACACCCCCCCCCCCCCACTAAAAAAAGGTCTAGCGACGCCCCTGACCATTATACATCATTTTCTAAGTGATGGTACTCAAAATAAAGAGTTTGCATCTTCCTGACGAAATACTCAATATTTATGTTACACTACAGTTTACAGCTGTCAGTATTACGAAATATGTCCAATTCTTTTACTCTATGGTTGTCAAATTTGGCATGTGCGTGCATGTATGTATGCATGTATAAATTTATGTACATGTGTTCGGGTATGTGTGTGCTTGTTGTTTGTGTGTGTGTTTGCGCGCGCGTGTGTGTGTTTGTGTGTGTTTGTGCGTGCGCGATCGCGCGCGCTTACGTAAATTAGTGTGGGCGTGTGCTCGTGCTAGTATGTGATGGCTATCGCCGATCATCCCCCCCCCCCCACTCCTCGGTACGGATTTACGGCCCTGATATATACAAACCAGGACTTTGAAACAGGCTAAGTACTGAATTAGTTTACAGGCACAAACCCCTTGTGACTTGTAGTGCGTAGAATGCATGCACTATTAGACGATAGAAGAGTTCACACCTACAGAAAAAAAGGGAGATTTAAAATCGATATCTGCATCACGATCCAATTTTTTTTCTTCCGTGTTTGAACAGAATAATTTCACGAATTTGTGCAATTCGCTGTATGTCTTGCGTCGAGATTCACTCATGCGAAGTACGGCATGCGAAGTACGGACGTTCTCGTCATCGAGCGAGAATTCTCCCTGTGTGTGAATGGACGCCCCCTCAAAAAGAAACATTTTTTTTTGCATCGCGATCAAATTCGCATGAAATTGACATGTGCGCACGGTCGGCAAAAAAGAAATCGATTTTTGCATCGCGATCCAACTCGCAATAATTGATATGTGTGAACGGGCCTCATGTCTTACTCGATCCAGGAATCTCCAAAATAGTAGAGGGATCTCCTAAGAAGAAGTAAAAGAGGCACATATTTCGTTTTTTTTTGTCCCGGAAATTGGCAAATTATGCCGACCGATATTTCGTTCAGTTGCAGGGGGAGGGGGGAGGGGGGTGGGGGGAGGGGGAGGGAGGGGAGGGGTAAAGGTCAGTTTTTTGTTTTTACCTTTTTTTTAATTTTTTTTTTACACTTGAACAAAATTCGAGGGGAGGGGGGTTATCCTCCAAAACCAACACATTAAACAAATTTGAGAGGAAGGGGGTTAACCCCTTAAACCAGCCCCTGCGTACGCACCTGGCCCACAAACCCGGGGAAAATTTAAGTTAGGTATAATGCATGGAAAATATTTGTTTAGATTATGGAATTTGTATTGCTTTTTAAGAAAATGTAACTTCTGATGGTATGAGATAACAAGAAAGAGGACCAGCAGAGAACTATCAATAATATTTTTGTATAGCAATTATTTTCATTATTATTTCTATAATATAATCAGAGCAATATTATTGCTCTGATTGAGGATTATCCAAGTTAACTTATTTGTTCTATATATATGTATAAAGAGTGGAACATGAATTGAATGATTCTGTGAAACGTCTGAAGCTTCGACTTTTCACACAAAAAGGCTTCGTTCGGTCATCAGTAATTTCCAGCTTTGGACGAAAAATCGAAGTCTCAGACGTTATATATTTATTTTCAACTTGTTAATTTTCGAAGTATTGAGACGCAATATGTACACATACTGCATACATAATGATGAATGGACATAATGTGAAAAATCAAGTGGGTTTGGAATATAATTTGAGTAGCTATTAAATTCAGTGTTCTTCCTTACTACCTTACTTTTTGAGAGTTTGGAGAGGCTGTCTTTCGCTATTTCTGGTTTAGCCGAATATCTATTAAACCGCCTTTGTGGTCTAGTGGTTGATGACGTTATACCTAAAAAAAACTTGGGTTCAGTTCCTGGTGGAAAAGGTTTTGGAACCTATGCAGCTATTTCCACAAAGAAAATAGCTTTACCCTTTCGGGGTTTCCCAATGGCCTTGCAATCGTTTTTTTTTCGCAAGAGAATATTGACAAAACTTTTCTTGCACAATATTAATAAGTTGGCTATTACTATACCTGCATAAATATGTTGTTTGTTGAGAACGTGAGACCTATCGCTAAAGTTTAGTAAGCCATGCCCTCAAACATTGGCTCATTCGAAGTAGGTCCAATGTTCACATAACGTACATCGTTATGCCTTTATATCCTTTCATAAGTAAATGATAATTGTGTTTACTTGTATTTCATCAAAAATATTATGGGTATTTAAACCGCTCATGGGGAAGAAATAGAATTAGGGATAGTTTATATATTCCGGGGTATATTTACGATCATTAGGAATTGACATTGGAGAGGCGTTCAATCATGTGATGCTAATTGTTTTGTTATCACCTTTGTTAATGATGTATACATTTATGTAGATTTATTGGGGTACAGTGGTTCAGTGAATTGACTCTCAAAGGTAGTAAAATGTTTTGGTGTAGGGTCATGAATTTGGTTCAAATGAACATATTGGATGCATATGCGACCCTCAAATATTCAATGATGGTTGTCGCGGTTGAAATCGATGAAATTGAGAAAAACAGACTGTTTATGTTGTATATATAAATCCCTCTCAAGAGTAATATTATTTTAACTTCAAAACTATGTTTCTTGACTAAAATCGACCGACTTTTTATTCCCGTTTAGAAATTATATAACAGAACTGGATATTCCGAGACTTTTCATGGTTGCATTTACCGTTGTATGGCCGTGGGCACTATTTGAAATTTTAATTTCTCAAAATCCTTAGCGTTTTAGAGCCCAACTTGTTCAAAGTTGCTTATTCTAACACTAGATTTCATAATGGTTTTGCAAAACTTAAATTTCATAATCCAACCCTGTTCAAATGTTACCAAAACTTTGTATTACCTTTAATCTAAGGATTGGGGGTTTGAATCCCTTCCCGGTACTCATATCCTTTGGCAGGACATTAAATCCCGATGTTAAATGAGTACGAAGTACGATGCACAAATCATTACATGTGCTTTAATAGCATTGATGGCGTTTATGAAATAGCGACTCGCCTGAATACTCTACAAGCAATAAATAATGTGCATATATTTCGAGCGGCCCAGGCATGAAACCGACGACAGGGAATTAATATGCAAAACACTTACATGCATCGTCGATATATAAAGCACCACTAGGGGCGGCGATCCCGGGGGGGGGGGGGGGGGGGGACACATCCCCCTTGATATTTGTAGGGGGATTGCCCCCCTGAAAATTCGAAAAAAATGCCCCCCAAAATAATATAGCAATTAATGAATAAAGACTGCAACGCACTTTAAGGCTCTTGAGGGGCCAAGAGTGCAGCGTGTAGACTAACCTCCCTCGAATAATATCCTTCAAAATGAACAAGTAAATATTGTAGAAAATCTGCATTCCGTTGTTATCACGTAAGCACAGTATATATTTACAAGATTAATAGTCACGTCAACATAGTGTATATATTTACCGGGCTGATATTTGCCATTTAAAATCCCATAGCGATATCAATTAACATGTATGTGACAATGTTGCTGAAATAACATGATATCCAGGATTTTTCCTGACTTTTGTTGTTGTAAACTATACTTTTTTATGCGGTTATTGGAAAATGAAAAATTCCAAAACTTATAGTCAGGCAAAATATATGCTTATCAGAAGCCAACATTTCAGGTCCCGCTTATTGGCAGGGCTCGGGGGCTCGACCCCCCTTCCGACTCCCTCCCTTAAAAAAAGTGTGTTGCAGAGAATAGAAAGAAAGAAAAAAAATTACCTGCCAGTGTCACAAATGAGGTATCAAAAAATGTTTATCTGACCGTCATTTAATACCTAAGCCCCCTGAGCTTCCCGGGGCTCCGTCCCCTTGACCCCATAAGGACCCTAAAGCAAGCCCCTGGATACTTATCTGAACGTAATTGAATGCCTACAACCCCTGAGCTTTAGGGGGCTCAGCTTCCTGGACCCCGCGCAAATTTACGCTCTACCTGATCATGAATACTTTAGCCCCCCCCCCCCCCACTTTGGTGATGCGGATCTGTTCCTTCAGCCTCCCCCCAACAAAAAAAACAAGTTTTTGCTCATAACGCCACTGGTCCCTCACAATTCGTCCCCCGGTCATGAACAGAAATCGCAGCCCCTGAGCACTATATAAACGTAGAATATCATAATTGTTATCATTATACATTGATGGTGGGTGTAAGATAGGAAACAAGAAGAGGAAAGAGTGTGAGAGGGAGAGAGAGAGAGAGAGAGAAAGTGAAAGCAAAAGAGAGAAAGAGGAGAACAACAAAAAAAAACTCTCTCACAAATCTTTTATTACTGACCGACACCCACACTCTCTCATTCTGCTTATCGCACACTATGTCCCAACATGGTATAACAATTCTTTTCAATAACGTGACGGTTCAGCTTTTTCGATATCATATATCATGTTCTGTTCATTTCTTTCAGACAAGGAAACGTCTAAGCTTCCGCGATTCGCGCAGAGGGGGGGGGGGGGGGAACTGAATTCAGATAAGGATTAAGAGTCGAGAACAGTACAACGAATCGTTTTCGTTTCTCTATATTTTGATGAAACGCAAAAATTTCCGCGCTTCGCGCGGGTGAGGAAAAATTCATTTAGATGAGTCGAGAACGGTTCAACGAATCGTCTTCTTTCTCTCATAATTTGAGAAAACGTCAAAGCTTCCGCGCTTCGCGCAAGAGTGGGAACTGTGAATTCAGATAAATAGAACTTAATAAGAGTCGAAAACGGTGCAACGAATCGTCTTCTTTCTAAAATAATTAAGTCAAACGTCTAAGCTTTTCGCGCTGGAAGGGGGAACTGAATTCAGACAAGGATTAAAAGTCAAAAACGGTACAACGAATCGTCTGCTTTCTCTAATAATTTAAGGAAACGTCAAAGCTTCCGCGTTACGCGCTAAAGGGGGAAACTGAATTCAGACAATTAGGGCTTATTAAGAGTCGAAAACGGTATAACGAATCGTCTTTTTTCTCTAATAATTGAATGAAACGTCAAAACTTCCGCGCACTGCGCGGGAGGGGGTAATTTCTTTCAGACAAGGCTTAAGACTCGACCACGGTTCAACGAATCGTCTACTTCTCTAATAATTTAATGAAACGTAAAAACTTCCGCGCTTCGCGCGGGAGGGGGGGAAAACTGAATTCAGATACGGATTAAGAGTCGAGAACAGTAGGCCGACACCGAATCGTCTGCTTTTTCTCATAATTTAATGATACGTCAAAGCTTCAGCGCTTCGCGCGGGAGGGGGAGAAATTGAATTCAGACAAGGATTAAGAGTCGAGCACTGTTCAATCGTCTACTTTCTCTAATAATTTAATGAAACGCCATAACTTCCGCGCTTCGTGCGGGAGGGGAGTACTGAATTCAGATAAAGATTAAGATGAATTCAGAAAAGGATTAAGAGTCGAGAACAGTACACCGAATCGTCTGCTTTTTCTCATAATTTATGAAACCTCTAAAGCTTCCGCGCTTCGCGCGGGAGGGGGAGAAACTGAATTCAGACAAGGATTAAGAGTCGAGCACGGTTCAACGAATCGTCTAGTTTCTAAATAATTTAATGAAACGCCAAAACTTCCGCGCTTCGCGCGGGAGGGGCAGAACTGAATTCAGATAAGGATTAAGAGTCGAGAACAGAGGGGGCAAATCGTGATGCAGGAGGAGGAGGGAGTGATGGGTCCGTGGGGTTCCGTGGGCAACCACTCCGTCCCGGGCAGAGAATTTCACGAATGGACCACCTTTAATTTGGATTAATTACAACATTCTGTAAAAACAACAAAATGTACGGACACAGGCTGATTACGTGTCACTTAATTATTACTTTATTAAAATCATTTAAACTTTCTTCAAAAAATCATCTAACTTCAGACTCAACAAAATATTTAAAGATGATCTTAGAAGAAATGTTAAGGGGGGAGGATGATTTACATGCACGCGGAAGTTACTCCCTCATTACTTGCTTGCTCGCGACTGGGTTTGGGACGGGACGCGACTTGGATGAACTGGAACTTCACGGGACGAAACGGGAACGTGACTTAGATGAAACTGGAAGTTGACTTGGGCGAAACTGGAACGTGACTTAGATGAAACTGGAAGTTGACTTGGACGAAACGGGAACGTGACTTAGATGAACCTGGAAGTTGACTTGGGCGGAACGGGAACGTGACTTAGATGGAACTGGAAGTTGACTGGGAGGAAACGGGAACGTGACTTAGATGAAACTGGAAGTTGACTTGGGCGAAACGGGAACGCGACTTAGATGAAACTTGAAGTTGACTTGGGCGAAACGGGAACGTGACTTAGATGAAACTGGAAGTTGACTTGGGCGAAACGGGAACGTGACTTAGATGAAACTGGAAGTTGACTTGGGTGAAACGGGAACGTGAATTGGATTAAACTGGAAGTTGACTTGGGCGAAACGGGAACGTGACTTAGATGAAACTGGAAGTTGAATTGGATGAATCTGGAATTTGTCCTGGATGAAACTGAAATTGACTTGGACGAAACTTTGATAGTTGTTAAAAGTCCTTTAGCTTAAACGTTAAAACTTTGTTTCAATTTAATTGGTGCTCTCTGCTGATCATAAAATGGTCACAACCTGACGCCGCTGCCCTTTATTTGAATATATCATAGAAGGTCAACCAAAACTGTTGCTTCAAATTTCCCGAAGTCCGAACTTACTTTGTTTGTGTTTTTATTTCCAAAATCCATATATACATACACGTTTTAAAAACATACATATAAAACACATTTCAAATGATATTAGATATAAGTAAATGTGTAAAGTATAGACAAACGGTTGGATAGCCCATTTCAGGACCATTTTCAAAATGGTCCTGTTCTTCTATGGGGTCCAACAGCAAAAGTCGTATTAATTTAAATACAATATCAATTTTTAAAAATAAATATATTATAGTAATTTAGCAATACACTACCCCCTTATCGATCCCCCTAACCTCACCATCCCCTCCCGCCACCCCCGCGATACTGCCAACCCTTCCAGATACCCCTTCCCGAGTACTGCCAACCCTTCCAGCTACCCCTTCCCAAGTCCTCCAGGGTATCTCTGTCATAACATTTCAAACTAAACTTTTTATTTCTTTATTAAATATAGCCAAACTTCTTGATTGTGAAGTGTGCACAGATACTCCATTGTACAATTCACTTCCGCGATACAGAAACGTACGCTTACAATTCTGTGTTTCGGTTTAGGCAAAACTAAATTATTACTTCTAAGGGCATAGTTTCATTAGTTTGTAGTCTTAGCAATTAACTTCTCTTTTAAATATACAGGTGCCAAATCGTGAAATATTTTATACATCATTTAGAAAGTGATAGTGGTGGTTATTTTACCTGACAGCTAAGAAAGCAATAAATTCTTGTTAGTAAGCAACCAGAAACCGACGGTTAAAGGCCCTCTCCGAGGGACCTGGCAATTAGGATTAAAGCCTAACCAAAGGGCACTAGCGCACAAAAAAAAAACTGTGCCTCATACTACGTTTACTCTATGTTCCCGGCGGCCACGGCAGCCCCGTTTGCCCAAAACGTAGTGCGCCGTGGGATTTCGAATGTCGCGCTTTAAATCGGCGATCAATTCGGCGTCATTTTGTTTACTTTTCAAAAAATCTCACGATCTCCTCAGATATGTTATGCTAGGTTCACACCGACGCCGAATTGATGGCGAATTAAATCGGCGAGCAAAGCGGCGGCAAAGCGTAACAAAGCTTAATTAAAGCGTAAATACCGTAATAGAGCGTGAGAAAGCTTTGAGCAATTCGGGACATTCGGCACTTTTTGTTCGTATCTGTAAATAAAGAGGAAACAATGACAATCCTTAAGATTTACTGTAAAAAAATGCATTTATATTCAATTATTACACTGTGAAAATTTCATATTCATTACTTCTCTAACTAAAAAGTTATTGACTTCCAAAGATAACACTCCCAGTGCCAACAAGATCCTGTAATCAGAAAAATGTCATGCGCCCTCTATTGGCCATTCCAAGATAGTTTATGTTCTGTGGTTGGTTCAAAGTCTTGTGAACTGGTCAAGTGTGAAACAACTTCAAAATATATCATTGAACTTGGTGACTATGGACAGATTACATCCTTATCTATCCAATAATACCAATATCTTAGAAAAATCGCGCCAACCAATATTTCGGGGGGGGGGGGGGGGGGGAGTAGAAAGCACCTTGGCCAGCCCAAGGGGGGGATTTAAACCTCCTAACCCCCTAGATCCGCCCCTGACACGAATGACTCTTTGGTGAGTTTTGTTTCTTCCGATTATTGTTTCTGAACAATAACAACATGAATATGGATATAACATGAATTGTTTTAAAACTTGATGATAAATTATTGTAGAAATTTGATAAAAAGCCGTTTTGTGGCTTGGTCGTGACAAGTTGTGCTAGTCGTGTAGTACCGTCTGTACTGTATTGCGTGGAAGGAAACAGGCCATTTTCGTAATGTAATCAAATTTAATACATACGTCTTTGTGAAGTTCCTCAATACAAATTATTTCATTCACCTGTCTAGGATTCGCAATAGTCAGAATGCAAACTGCATGTATTAAGTGTGGCAACAACTAATGTATGCAGATTGGATTCTGTCTATTTAAATACTATTATTATTATCAGGTGAATGAAATAGTTTGTATCGAGGCACTTGATTCACTTAAGGCGTCATTGAGAACGCCCGTAGATTTGGACAAAACCCGTTCTAGATTTCAGGGCCTCAGCGGTCAGCCAACTGTTACTATAGTATCTTCTCGATTTTGCACACGAACCGCAGATTCTAATTCCGCAATGAGTTTGTTAAAATTGCCTAATTGACGTGACACAACACGGCGGAGCGTATGGGCAAACGCGACAGGCCGTGATTGCCGTGGATACCGTGTCAGGTCTAGGTCCAGGACCGTGTGACCGGGCCTTTAAACTGTCAAAAAATTTGCCACGGCAGTCACGGTGTGAATGAGAAACCTATAGTCCAAGAGCCTGCTTGAATTTCTTTGACAAAAAAGACCAAGTGTTTTGTTTTAATTTTTGGATAAAACATCCTAAGAGATGTCTGAAAAGTGATGTCTTGTGTGTTGTGGGTGGTGGAGCGTGATTTCAGAGGTCAATGACCTTTAGTTGACCCTGATTTCGCCTAACAGTTGTTTTTTACATGTCATTTGTTAAAAAGAGCCTCAATTTTAATGAATTTTGTGTCTAACGAAAGATAATGAAATTATCTATCACATGATATGAATATTTATAATATTTGATGATATTTTGAACCTTTTTTAGGGTTTAAAATGTAATTTTTTGACTTTTTTCACTAAAATCATAATTTATCACTTTTTGTTCGTATCTGTAAATAAAGAGGAAACAATGAAAATCCTAAAGAATTACTGTAAAAAAATGCATTTATATTCAATTATTACACTGTGAAAATTTCATATTCATTACTTCTCTAACTAAAAAGTTACTGACTTCCAAAGATAACACTCCCAGTGCCAACAAGATCCTGTAATCAGAAAAATGTCATGCGCCCTCTATTGGCCATTCCAAGATAGTTTATGTTCTGTGGTTGGTTCAAAGTCTTGTGAACTGGTCAAGTGTGAATCAACTTCAAAATATATCATTGAACTTGGTGACTATGGACAGATTACATCCTTATCTATCCAATAATACCAATATCTTAGAAAATATATGATTTTACTCCTATTTTGGGGTTCAAAACATCAAATTTTGATGGGGACAGTTGTTCATTTTTTACAGTTCTTTACAAGTAGTCAGGTCAATATTCGGTAAAAAACACCCCAACCCCAAAAAATTGCAACAAAAGGTTTTTCAACGGTTTCTAGTAGTATTCGACCTCAGGAATAACATACTAAAAGTAGACCAAAATCGAAGGTTCAGAAAGCTGTTATTTTCAAGATGGCGTCCAAGATGGCCGCCGATACCTAGAAATGGCCATAAATCACTTATTATCCATCCTAGAGACATAATTTTGGTGTCTATCCCATGGTTTCGGGGGTCAAAGAATCCATTGAGACAAGTAAGAATGGTTTGTGATGGTCTAGGAAACCCCCAAATCCAAGATGGCGTCCAAAATGGCCGCCATAACATAAAAATGGCCATAAGTGACTTATTTTTCTATCCGAGAGACATAGTTAGGGTGTCTATGCTATGGTTTTCGGGGTCATAGAATCCATTAGGATAGGTAAGAACGTTAAGCAGTGGTTCAGGAAACCACAAAATCCAATATGGCGTCCAAAGGGCCACAAAACCACTAAGATTTCTCAATAGAGGGCGCCCTTAATAAAGAGGAAATGAACTTATGTTTCTCTCTCACCCTTTTGGTGTCATCGACCCCACCCCCTCCCCCCAGCAAGAGGGTCAATTCAATTTTTGACAGGTCATTGTCAACGCTGAGGGAGTGGTCGAGGGAGGGGGGGGGGGGGGTGGGGGTGGGGGGAGGGGAGTGACAAAGACAAAGTTACAACTTAATAATAATATCTAGACACACATTCATAATACCTACCATACAATTAAAAATGTTTAAAACCTCGTGTTTTTCATGTCATCTTATAGCGAATACACATGCAGATCTAGCTGCATGTCCCTTCATTTTGACGAGGAATGCACTTTAGTAAGGAAAAATCATCTTCTGCTTCACTATCAGGTGACTCGTTATATGGCTTGTTGTAGCATACATCAAGTTAGCAAGGTCCACACACACGCTGTAACATGGTAGTCCGTAACATATGCAGGTATAGGGAGGTGCGCTACAAGCAGTACAGAAGTCGCAATGAATCAACTTAAGAAGATTACTAGGTGCAGCTTCCGTATTTGACATTAGTGGAACCAGATGATCCTCTAATTTCCAGCCCCAGTCTGTGACGTCCATGTCCTCTCACTCTTTATCCATGCCATGACTTGGTAGCCCGAGAAAGGGGGGAGGGGGTACTCACATATTAAGACATACATGCGTGTGCCGCTCTAATGAGTCACTTTTTCACCAAGAATCCCTAAACATGGGTCCCATTTTTAACACAAATATCCCTAAACATGGGTCCGTGTTTTCAAAATTTTCGGGTGTTTGCATTGTGAAAATTGTGAAAAGTGGGCTTAACTTCGAGAAAAATGACGCCTAAAAATAGGTAGGGGGTTATAATCTAATCCCCCTCCCCCCCCCCCCAATCCGGCCTTGGTAGTATGTTCTGAGGGAGTGCATTTGGTGGAGGCTGACGTAGGAGGGAGTTGCATTGGCAATTTTCTTGACGAACAAGTTGTATCGTAATGATGCAACTGAGTCATTACAACGGCCACCAAACATGACAGACATTGATTTGATACCAAGTTCCTCTAAGTAGTTACTTTGGCTGACTTGGTAGAAGGAAAGTACTAGCACAGGATTCCAAAGTGAGGTTGCATTTCACAAGCTTCTGGAAGACTGCTTTCTTTCCTATTAAGAATATCCGGGAAGTTGAATCGCATCGGTGTAGGCATCCAGAAAAAGTAGTTGTGAGCACAGATCCCGTACCCAGGTCCACTTTCAACTGCTTACAGTTCTACACCTTCGGAGCCTTGGCTGTCGATTGTAAGAGTGGAATTATAGTTCCCTGCTATCTGTTCTAAGGATTATGCGAAGTCCAGTTCCTTTCATCAGGGTACCGATTGATTCCAGCAAAATCAGGAAGGTCTGGAAGCAACCTAATTGCAAGTCATTGCCTTTCAGTGGGCAATTCTGGGGTACATCGATGATTATAGCTCAGCAGCCTTCCAATATGCCGTTTTAATAATCTCGTTCAAAAGGAAAGCCAAAGCTACGACTCTGGTACCCCATTCACAGTGGCCTCAAACACCGCGACAGCAGTGGGACTGTCCCGCTGCTGTCGCGGTGTTGTCTTCAGTGTGAAGGCTCGGACCCGTTATAAACTATCGCGGGATAACACCGCCTAGCGATAACGCCGACACAAACTATCGCTAGGGACGCCTAGCTACAGCAGCGGGACAGTCCCGCTGCTGTCGCGGTGTTTACTCAGTGTGAAGGCTCTCCGCTATAACACCGCGACAAACACGTGTGATTTGTTTACTTACCTATCACTGACCTCTTTTCTACAGCAATGGGGAACATAAAGTGAAATAGAAATAAAGTAACCAGTGGATTCAAATTGATTTTATTATTATGTAGGTATTATAATTATCCAAATAAAAATATTTCACACTTCAAAAAATTAAAATATTCTGACTGGAAGCAATAAAAATGCTAGTTTTTTAAAAAGTAATATGATCGAGGATACAAAAAGCAACTTGACATGTTTACCGCGCAATTTCAAGCAAGTATTTCCGGTCATATCGGGGTCACTCGCGGGTCATGAGCCATGCATACACGTGTTTGTTACGGAGGTAATAAAAATCACCCGCTGCAGCGTGAATGGGTACATGATATTTATCCCGCTGCTGCAGCGGGATAACTTTTCTACTGTGAATGCATTTGTAGCGGTGTTATGGAGGTGTCGCCGCTCCGCTACAACGCCGCTACAAATTTCAAAACCACTGTGAATGGGGTATGGGAGAGATTTCGAAAGTACAAATTGTACCTGCAAACCATAATTGCTGCTTTGCTTTGCTGTTTCAACAGTTCCTGGTAGTTAAAAAAGGGGGAACTTGAGGTAGCAGAGGTGATGAGCTTTGAGCTCACCGCTTGCCACCATGTAAAAAATATTGGGTTTGTTATGTAGACTTCTTGGTTAGTACTTCAATAAATGTAGGTGGGTCCAGAAAGTAATAAAACTCCACATATCTTTGCTTGAGGTTCAGGAGTTAATTGGTGTAACTAAAACATCATGCTTATGCTGTGCATGCATGCTAGTGGTCAAGTGCAACTTACCACTCTCACATGTACAGTACATAAGGCAGTGTATGTGCATCGTTATTTACTCATTAAATACATCACACACTCTGGCCCGAATTCACAAAGCAAGGTTTGAGCTCAGACCGGGTTTGAGCTCAAACCTCCTTTTGTTTCGCCAAACCTCCTTTTGTTATTTACAAACCAGGTTTGTAAATAACAAAAGAAGGTTTGGCGAAACAAAAGGAGGTTTGACCTCAAACCTTGGTCTGAGCTCAAACCTTGCTTTGTGAATTCGGGCCTCTGTGTGCCAAGAATACTGTGTTGAAGAGTGCTTTCTGCATGGTTGCTTCTGAATGAATGTGCATGCATGGCTGTTTAACAATGAGCACATACAGGTGTAAGTTATATTCAAATTAGGAGTGCTGCATTACTTCAGCTCATAACATTACAGTTCCTACCTGCACTTTTCGAGGCTAGGAATGTCATTCGGAAGGCTAAGAAGCCTCAGCTAGCTCATGTTACAACCGATCATGCAAGTAAAGTGTCGGGTAAAGCCGTGAAAGAACACAGACCAGTATGTCCTTGATGGTGGTTCCTTGGTGCATCGGATACCATGGAAGACAGGAGATAGCTTTGGCAGGAAAGCACGATCATATCCTGATTTCACAACCCCTCCCCCCACTATATGGTTCTGCGAATGTAGTTTTTGACGGCTATGGTGGAGGGCCATCAATTAATGATGATACACACCAGCGACGTAGGCAGAATGCCCATCCAGTTGTCAGATTCGATGTGGACACAGTATTCTCAGGCAAGAAGGATGAGTTTTTATCAAGAGATTGCATTAAGCAGGGACTCATGAATCTCATTAGTGAGGAACTGAGGAAGAGTAATTGCACCGTCAGCAATGTATCCGGGGATGCAGATGTCTTATTCTTCAGTCAGGTGGCGCTAGCTGCGCTGCTGTGGCCATCACAAGTTTACGCCATCCTTCTCTGTCAGCTGTTGCTCTCGTTGCCTCTGACAGCTTTTCCCCTGCAGATGCAGATGTACATATTGCTAAAGCTGCAGTGAATTCTTTTCGTCGTCAGTCTACTACCCTGATTTGAGAAGGCACTGACCTATTGGTGTTACTCTTGCATTACGCGGACGTAGATAGCAGAGAACTATACTTCCACTCTTACAATGCAGCAATGCAAGGCTCCGAAGGTGTATAACATTAATCAGTACGTTGAAAGTGGACCTGGGTAAAGATCTATGCTCACAACTACTTTTCGACATGCATACACTTGTTGCGATTCGACTTCCAGGATATTCGGAATCGGAAATAGAGCAGTCTTCTAGAAGCTTGTGAAATGCAGCCCCACATAAGAATCCAGTGCTAGTACATTCCTTCTTCCAATTGAGTCAGCCACAGGAACTAATTGAGGAACTTGGTATCAAAGCAATGTCTTTCACGTTTGGTTGCTGCTGTAGCTGAAATGACTCAGTTGCATCATTACGATACAACTTGCTTGTCAAGAAAATTGCCAATGCGACTCCCTCCTACGCCAGCCTCCACCAAATTCCACTCCCTCAGAACATACTACCAAGTCATGGCATGGATGGAGAGTGAATTATAAGACATGGACGTCACATACTGGGGCTGGAAATTAGAGGACAATAATGTTGAATACGGAGGCTGTACCTAGTAATCTTCTTAAGTTGATTCATTGCAACTCCTGTACTGCTTGTAGCACGTACACCTTGCTGTACCTGCATATGTTACGAACTACCATGTAACAGTGTGTGTGTGGACCTTGCCAACTTGATGAATGCCACAATCCATATAACGAGTCACTTGGTAGTGAAGCAGAATATGATTTTTCCTTACTAAAGTACATTCCTCATCAAAATGAAGGAACATGAAGATTTGCATGTGTATGCGCTATAAGATGACATGAACAACACGAGGTTTTAAACATTTGTAATTGTATGGTAGGTATTGTAAGGACCCACACAAGACAAAAGTGGTCTTACATGTTTGATGACTTGAGCTGCACTGTTAGATTTTATTACAACCACAAAATGGCTGCCAAGATGGCTGACATGCAGTCCATGCAACAATAATCACCAATCACAAGATTGGACAATAAGTAAGTAACCAATAGAAAAGCTTGTAAAGGTAGAGTGCCATGTGTGCTGGGTTGAATAGCTAAGAGATAGGAAGAGTGTGTGTGTGTGATGCTATAGCAGGTAATGTGCATGAGGATGAATGAATAGGGAAAGAACAATAGAAGCCAAGAGCTAGCAGACATGAGAGAATTAATGTAGGTCAGGAGTGCGCTGAAGCATATCGGAGTGGTAAACTTAATGTACAGTGTAAAATAAACAAGGAACAACTTGGATCAGTGAAATTAAAACCTTACAGTATTATGAATGTGTGTCTAGATATTATTGCAAATTTGTAACTTTGTCTTTGTCACTCCCCTCACCCCTCCCCCCACCCCCACCCCCCTCCCTCGGCCACTCCCTCAGCGTTGACAATGACCTGTCAAAAATTGAATTGACCCTCTTGCGGGGGGGGGGGGAGGGGTGGGGTCGATGACACCATAAGGGTGAGAGAAACATAAGTTCATTTCCTGTTTATAAAGTGTGCCTTCTATTGACAAATATCAGTGGTTTTGTGGCCCTTTGGACGCCATATTGGATTTTGTCGTTCCCTGAACCACTGCTTAACGTTCTAACCTATCCTAATGGATTTTATGACCCCGAAAACCATAGCATAGACACCCTAACTATGTCTCTCGGATAGATAATAAGTCACTTATGGCCATTTTGGACGCCATCCTGGATTTGGGGGTTTCCTAGACCATTACAAACCATTCTTACTTGTCTCAATGGATTCTTTGACCCCCGAAACCATGGGATAGACACCAAAATTATGTCTCCAGGATGGATAATAAGTGATTTATGGCCATTTCTAGGTATCGGCGGCCATCTTGGACGCCATCTTGAAAATAACAGCTTTCTGAACCTTCGATTTTGGTCTACTTTTAGTATGTTGTTCCTGAGGTCGAATACTACTAGAAACCGTTGAAAAACCTTTTGTTGCAATTTTTGGGGGTTGGGGTGTTTTTTACCGAATATTGACCTGACTACTTGTAAAGAACTGTAAAAAATGAACAACTGTCCCCATCAAAATTTGACGTTTTGAACCCCAAAATAGGAGTAAAATCATACATTTTCTAAGATATTGGTATTATTGGATAGATAAGGATGTAATCTGTCCATAGTCACCAAGTTCAATGATATATTTTGAAGTTGATTCACACTTGACCAGTTCACAAGACTTTAAACCAACCACAGAACATAAACTATCTTGGAATGGCCAAGAGAGGGCGCATGACATTTTTCTGATTACAGGATCTTGTTGGCACTGGGAGTGTTATCTTTGGAAGTCAATAACTTTTTAGTTAGAGAAGTAATGAATATGAAATTTTCACAGTGTAATAAATGAATATAAATGCATTTTTTTACAGCAATTCTTTAGGATTTTCATTGTTTCCTCTTTATTTACAGATACGAACAAAAAGTGATAAATTATGATTTTAGTGAAAAAAGTCAAAAAATTACATTTTAAACCCTAAAAAAGGTTCAAAATATCATCAAATATTATAAATATTCATATCATGTGATAGATAATTTCATTATCTTTCGTTAGACACAAAATTCATTAAAATTGAGGCTCTTTTTAACAAATGACATGTAAAAAACAACTGTTAGGCGAAATCAGGGTCAACTAAAGGTCATTGACCTCTGAAATCACGCTCCACCACCCACAACACACAAGACATCACTTTTCAGACATCTCTTAGGATGTTTTATCCAAAAATTAAAACAAAACACTTGGTCTTTTTTGTCAAAGAAATTCAAGCAGGCTCTTGGACTATAGGTTTCTCATTCACACCGTGACTGCCGTGGCAAATTTTTTGACAGTTTAAAGGCCCGGTCACACGGTCCTGGACCTAGACCTGACACGGTATCCACGGCAATCACGGCCTGTCGCGTTTGCCCATACGCTCCGCCGTGTTGTGTCACGTCAATCAGGGACGTGATAGAGAAGGACTTGAATCAAGCCGTTCTCCTTTGACCCCATGCTCTAAGCCGCCGGAAAGTTATGCGCTAATCTGCAGCTGTTGACCAGGTGGTGAGATAAACGAGCGCATGCAATTTTAGGATTTAGAATTCCTACATCAGAAAATGGTATCACAGCAACTGTTCGCTGTCCCTTCCAATGATTTCTCATCCATTGTTGAATGTGTGTAATTTGTATTCTTTTTTAAACTTGAAAAATACAAAAAACACGCGAAAACACGCATTAGCAAACTTAATGTTATTGAAGATTGTAAATCATGGATCAAATAACGGGACATTAAAGCATGCACAAATTAGCGCATCATCCTAAAATATTGAGTTTTTGACAGGATGTAATTTTTCTTTTACCAACTCTGGCACACAATTTAAAGGCAGGACGGAGTTCTAAATTTGAAAATTTGTTTGATGCACTATTCCCAATAAAATTCCCATATAAAGTTTTTAATTTACACTGTAATTTTGCCGGTAATTTAATATTTTGTAATAAATGTAAAACTGGTGCCTGGCTTCCGAAATTCCCCGCAGTGGAAGCGCGGTTCGGAGCATGAAACTTCAAAGCCAAGTGGAATGTAACACATCCCATTGTTACGCTTTAGAACTCAAGAATGTGTTTGAATAAATTACAAGAGTTTCGCCTCCTGTTCTTTCACCTCCCTGCGTCAATTAGGCAATTTTAACAAACTCATTGCGGAATTAGAATCTGCGGTTCGTGTGCAAAATCGAGAAGATACTATAGTAACAGTTGGCTGACCGCTGAGGCCCTGAAATCTAGAACGGGTTTTGTCCAAATCTACGGGCGTTCTCAATGACGCCTTAAGTGAATCAAGTGCCTCGATACAAACTATTTCATTAACCTGATAATAATAATAGTATTTAAATAGACAGAATCCAATCTGCATACATTAGTTGTTGCCACACTTAATACATGCAGCTTGCATTCTGACTATTGCGAATCCTAGACAGGTGAATGAAATAATTTGTATTGAGGAACTACACAAAGACGTATGTATTAAATTTGATTACATTACGAAAATGGCCTGTTTCCTTCCACGCAATACGGTACAGACGGGACTACACGACTAGCACAACTTGTCACGACCAAGCCACAAAACGGCTTTTTATCAAATTTCTACAATAATTTATCATCAAGTTTTAAAACAATTCATGTTATATCCATATTCATGTTGTTATTGTTCAGAAACAATAATCGGAAGAAACAAAACTCACCAAAGAGTCATTCGTGTCAGGGGCGGATCTAGGGGGTTAGGAGGTTTAAATTCCCCCTTGGGCTGGCCAAGGTACTTTCTACTCCCCCCCCCCCCCCGAAATATTGGTTGGCTTGATTTTTCAAATGTCAACCACCCGCCCCCCTGCCCACGCCATAGAAAAGAAGCTAGATCCGCCTGTTAAAATTCGTCATCCTTCGTTATTAGACGACGAAATTCTCATAACCATTGTTGGTACAAGTTCGCTGATTGGCTGTTTATTCACTTGGGGCGTCATTGAGAACGCCCATAGATTTGGCTAAAACCCGTTATGGATTTCAGTACCTCAGCGATCACCCTGCTGTTACTATAGTAGCTTCTCGATTTTGCACACGAACCGCAGATTCTCTGTCCGCAATGAGTTTGCGAAATACCCCTAATTTTTGTCGAACTGGCAACAACTAATGACGTATACAGTTTGGATTCTGTCTATTGAAATACTATTATCCTTATCAGGTGAAAGAAATATTTTGTATCGAGGCACTTCACAAACACGTTTGCATTAAATTTGGTTACATTACAGAAATTGCCTAATGGCATTGCAAATGCAATACCACCGTAGAGATACGTATGCATTCACCGAAAAGCGAAACCACGTATTGTGAGTGCTCGGCGTCTGCGAAGGTCTGTATGTTGCTGAGCGAAAACTCGCTAATCCCGTTTCGTCCACGGTGGCCTGAAACGTTGTTGCCGTGGCCGCCGGGAACATAGTGTAAACGTAGCATTACTTGTCTATTTTGTTGGGTGCCTCGTTGCACCCAACAAGCTCTATCGCCTGTTGCTGATATTTGTGTTTCGATGGTCGGAGTGCGAACGCCGTACATTCTTTGCTGCTAGGTGGGACAATCTTTAAGGCGGCACGTAGTTTGTGAGGTTCGCGTTCTGGATGTTTGGATGCAGTTGTTCGTGGCGGGTGGGTGAAATGTTTTGTGGCGGGGCGCTCTGCTGTGGTTCGTGCATTGGATTCGGTTGCGTTGCAAGGGTGGCATATCGTAGCGTCCATGTTTGTGCAAGCACTGACATTTATCACCTACACTTATTGTTCGAACGGTTAACTAAAGCGTGTGAACATAATTTATTCCATTGAATGCATTCGTGTGTTCTTTATGCCATCAAGGTTCTGGCTCGTATTTACCAGCTGCTCGTACCTTCACTTGTGTAGTCGCATCATGTGTGCAAATTAAACCTTTCCTTTGATTAAGTTTAGCATCTTTCTGTTGTTGAAATTTTACATATTGCGTCACATGAGGTTGTATTTAAAAACATAAATAATAATGCATGCGTAAAGTACGCATTCAATTGCGCATCATTTCTATACCTTTTCTTTTAAATTGTAATATCTATCTTCACAATTCAAGATATTGAAGTTATCTTTATTTAAATAATACAAAAATAACTCGATATACTTGCACGATTAATCTAAACTGCTATATTTATGTCCCATGGGCTACAAATACTTTGCTTTTGAGACATGCATGTGATTTTGATTATGTTGCCATTTTTACCTTCACTTATGATTTCTTACAACACTTTTATTTTCAGCACTAGCACAACCATGTATACAAGAACATACACACATTCACAACAGAACATGCACAGACTCACACTTTCACACACGAACTGAAACTCAAACAGCGTGCTCTTCGTGGCTTTTCGTGTATATTTGAGATATTCCGGAAATATCAATGATTTTTCCTAACGTAACTTTTGACCAAGGTCTGAGAATTGTTCAATGCAAGTATTATAAGAATTTAATTCTAGTTTTAATTCATCTAATAATAGCGATCAAATGTACGATGACTCAAACTCCATGCATCTTCAAGGTAATCCTGACTTTAGCCTATTTCATGTTAATACTAGAAGCTTAAATAAGAATTTTGAGTCCGTACAATAACTTTTTTTACAACTAACAAAACCTCAAATTTTCCATAATTTGCTTATCTGAAATTTGGCTCCATAACAAACAAACCAAACTATCACATGATTCGCTCTGATCGTAACCATGGTAGAGGAGGCGGAGTAGCGCTATCATACATAATCATTTGAAAATTAAAGTTAGGTCTGACTTACACACCGAAGGTGCTGAAGATTTGTTTATTGAAATATTAAATCATAAAACCAAAAACATAATAGTTGGCAAAATGTACAGACCCCCTACTCATAATGTAGATATTTTCTTGGACAATTTTGATAGATGTCTTGATATTGTTTTCCGAGAAAATAAAGAAGTTTTTATAATGGGCGATTTTAACATTATTCTTTTAATTCTGATGATAACCACATTGTGAAATTTAGTACTACACTGCAATTTTACGCATTTAACTCACATATTGATAAATCGACCAGAATTTCATGTACTTCTCAAACTCTAATTGATAATATTTTTTCGAATGTAGCTCATAATAATTTTATAAATGGTCTGTTGCATTACGATATTTCTGACCATTTACCGATATTTGTTATTTCTAAAGTTCACTTTGTCCAAAAATGACTAAAAATAATTGTGCAATGCATAGAAAACAAACAAAACAAAATATTGAATCGTTAAACTTCCATTTAGCCCAAGAAGAATGGGTCGATGTATTATGTGCATCTGACGTAAATGTAGCATATTAACAATTTCTGAAAATTAAATTATATTATTATCATAACAAATACCCTTTGTCAAAATAAAGAAGGTAAAAGGGCCAAACAATCATAGATTATTAAGGGTATTGCACTCCATATTCGCTCGTAATAAGTTGTATAAGGAAGCCCTTACTAATCAATGTAACGATAGGCTTAAGAAATATAAAACGTATATGATTCATCTCACATCTCTTATACGATTGTCCAAGAAGATATATTACTCTAACAACATAGAAAGTAATCAAACTAACAATAATTTATTATGGAAAACTGTAAAGAAATTCTTAGGCAAGAAAAATACAGAAAGTCATCAATGTTTCTAAATTAATGAACAGCAAATAACAGATCCAATTAAAATTTCAAAAGCTTTTAATGAGTACTATACCGTGCATCCCAAAAAAAATATACACTTTTGAAATGGCTGCCCAAAAAAAAGGATATAATTTTAGGGGAAAAGTTTTATATGTATGGAAAGCTCATAAACTCAACTTTCATATGACACCAAAAAGTTTGAAAATAATTCACGCTTGGGTGAGCACTGCTCACTTTTGTAAAGGCTATGACAATTAGGTTGCGCATGAATTAGCCTTCCAATGCCGGAACCTCCGAAGGACAGCAATGGCACTTACTGCGAAGGTATTCTGTTACCATAAAAGAATGCTGCTGTGGTGAAAACTGAGGCCTCTCCATCTTTGGTTGTCCGTCCAAGATGAATGAGGACTCAGTAACAACTTACAGCTCTTATTTTATTCTTAATTTATTTATGTGTCATGTCCATGTTACACACTGTTACACACTGTTAGTTTTTGTTTACATCTGTGACTTTGAATAAAAACATTCACCCCATATTTCAATTATTGTAAGATTAGTTGAACATCTCATTGAATTACCTAATACCCAGCTAGGGATTATGTAAATTTAATATTGAATTACGGTTTGTTGAAAAAAGGAATGTACAAGATGTCGGCTACTTATTCTTCAGGTAAATGGTAACTGAAATATGGGATGCAGGTTTTTATTCAAAGTCACAGATGTAAAAAATAACAGTTTGTAACATTGAAATTACAGCATGTACCATCACCCCATTCTGACTCCCATCATGAACGCACCACTGAGTCTACCAGGGAAAGTTACAATGCTACAATAAAAAATGCAATTCCTGTTCACTCATGCATAACAGTATGGTTTAATAAACCATGGAATTCACTCAGCAAATCATGGATGTATCATATCACCATCAATGTTGTAAGCTCCAAAGGATTTACCTCTCACAAATTGGAAGGCTAATTCCTGCGCAACCTAATTTTCATACCCTTTACAAAAGTGAGCAGTGCTCACCCGAGCATTAATTATTTTCGGACTCTCTGCTCTGGTGTCATATGAAAGTTGAGTTTATGAGCTTTCCATACATATCAAACTTTTTCCCCAGAATCATATATATTTTTTTATTTGGCAGCCATTTCAAAAGGGTGTCGTTTTTTTTGGGACGCACTGTATAGATGTAGGCCCTAATTTAGCAGCTAATATTGATTCAGGTGACATGGACTACAGTATTAAGTTTTTGAATTTTCCACGTGAAATTTCCTTATTTCTTACTCCAACCAATGTTTATGAAGTTATTAATTAATCATCCGTAACTTTTATAAGTGTACCGATCGACGAATGATTAGACCTAAACCCCGATTGCTTCGACACATAAGGTAAAAGAGAAATCGGTCTATAATGATCAGAATTAGCTTTATCTCCCTTCTTAATGTGGTTCAACACCTAAATTCTACAAAATCTAGTGGCCATGATAGTATAAGTGTTCACTTATTGAAACAAATACTGTTTAATATCGTAACCCTCCTGACATATATATTTAACCTATCAATTTCAACGGGTGTATGCCCAAATTTGCTTAAAATTGCTAAAGTGGTTTCTATAAAAAGGACGATTCCTCACTAATAAGTAATTATAGGCCAATATCATAATGTACACAAAACTTAACACTTTCTTACAAAAAAATAATTCATTGATTCCTAACCAAGTTCAACCTACTGTGTATGTTCAACACATATTAAGTGCCTATCAGCATACTAACCAGTCTTAATACAATTTATTTTTAACGTATTACAATTCATCCAAGAATATAACTTATGCAATTCATTATTCAAAATATTTTCAATATTACAAGGGTCTTTATCTGAATAATATATAACGGTGTCGTCTGCATAAAGGTAAACCGAACATTTTTCAAAACAAAAGGGCATATCATTAATAATTATAAGAAACAGTACGGGGCCGAGAATAGATCCCTGAGGTACCCCGTGTGTAAGAGGTAGTTCTGACAACAGCGTATTATTAATCGAAGTTATTATGCGTCTACCATTTGAAAAGCTTCTAAACCAATTCAAAGATGAACCCTGTACACCACAGTTAATTTTGGTAGGAGAATTCCGTGGTCTACTAAGTCTACTTAGTCGAAAGACTTTTGAAGATCAACAAAAAAGTGCCTTCGTACATGCCTTTGTCCAGTGACATGAGCCAATCATCCGTAAATTGTATAAGTGTAGTGATCGTCGAATGATTAGACCTAAGCCCCGATTGTTGTTTGGCCCACATATTATTGTCCGATAAGAAACGGGTGAGTTGCCGCTGTACAACTCTTTCTAAAAGCTTCGACATACACGATAAAATAGAAATCGGTCTATAATGATTAGGATTAGCTTTATCTCCCTTCTTAAATAATGGAATTATCTTGCCTATTTTCCATGTAGTTGGAACCACACCTTCATTAATTGACCTATTTGTGAAATATGTGATGTTTCGAACTATTTCGGGCCCACACAGTTTCAAAATAAAGGTACTAATCCCGTCAACACCAGTAGACTTCTTATTGCAGGGCGTAACAATTATTAGTATTAAAGATGAAATTAGAAGAAGTTGGGGTTCCATGTGGGGAGAGGGGATCCAAGTAAGGGGTTCAGCTGTGGGGGATTCCAAATATGGACTGTTATGGTGGTGGAAATTATCACTCCCTCGATTTTGTTAAAATACTGGCCCTTCTATCTTTGCCTCGGGGTAATAGAAGGGCCGGTATGAACACCACCTTGGGAATGATAATTTTATCCTCATGAGCATTCAATATTTGTATATTTTCACTGAGACCTCCGGTACCTCTCTGAAGTTTTTTGTATCGATCATCCATGCAAAATATCATTTTTATGTTAATTTTGTTTAATAGAATATGTAGTTTTAATAATGTATGTTAAGCCAAATTAAACAATTGTTATTCATGTTTTGATTTGGAACAAGTTCTAATTAGAGATGAGTGAATATAGCAAAAATGAGAATGGGAGGAAACGAGAATAGTATTCGTAAGAAACGAGAATGCATTAGGATATTGGCACAATTAAACCGTCCGATTTTTCGCGTAAGATCTTTACTTTGAAAATAACTATACAATTTTGTGAACAATGCTTCTAAGTCTTTTCATGAAAAACTACATTGAAATCACGACAATTTAATAACGCAAATAAATCGTAATTATCGAGATCCTACCTGACATACATGTAGTTTGTTTTACGGTGCGCCATTCATGGTCAAACAACATATATTATAAACATTGTCTATATAAAAATACAATTTTATTTCCGATAGCACATAGGCCTCTTTCTATTTACTACCCTAGAATCCCGTGGATTTTCCACGGGTCCTGCTAATAGGCCTATATATATATATATGCAGTAACGGGTCTGTACAGTTATTTAGATCTGAAAATACATGCTAAGTTCATTCTTTCTTTCTTATCAACCCAGCCTTTGTCGTAATAACCTTACTGACATGGGCCGCAGTCACCGTCTCTGGAACTACTACAGAACTTTCCACGACGGCCGGTGACACTGTCAACATAGCATGTCTCTTCGGAGAAGGAACGTTACGTCATATCTTCTGGTACTACGACAGCGGTAACGGACCTCAGAAGATTTTGTTCCTTGCCAATGGGGAATTAACTAAAGCGGCAAAATATGCAAATCGAACAAGTTTGCAAGACGACTCTTCGACGCTCATCTTGAAAGGTATAGCCGTGGCTGATGAAGGGACCTATCGCTGTGTCGTGGACCGGCAAGGGCAAACGGTAGTACCAAATATCAGGACCAAGCTCAATGTGTTCAGTAAGTTTCTTTTCTGATGTACTTGAAGACCGTAAAAACAATTGATTATGACATTGTTTATAGAACACTCAATCTGTCACGTAAAATCTAGACGAAACACTAGTCGTGTTTGATAATAAGAATATGAATAATATTATTTTCACGTGAAGCCTCATCAGCACCATGGCTGTTCTTCTACAATAATTAAATCCCAATCAATTGCCACGTGCCTATTGATATTTTGCGTGAGAGGGGTACATGTTGATTAATGAGTTACCCTAATACCTCTGGACTGTGATAATTTGTGCAGGGCCTCATGGAAGAACAATATTAACACTGATGTGACTGCCCTGCATGGGTAAATAATACCAAATTGTGCGCCTCGAAATATAATTTCTGAATAGACGGCGCTATAGAAATGCCTATAATGATAAATTAATAGAAGATATATAATAGTAATAATAATAGTAATATTAATAATACTAATACTACTAAGAATTACACTAATAATAACCATATTGCTCCGGTTGTCTTATTTTCGCTCGCTGGAACATTGCCAGCACAAACCACTGACCTCTACCACCTGGACGGATCATCGCCCATTTCCATTTACTATACGTTACGTACTAAAAGGCTGTATTGTCTGACCGTTCATGAATATTCATGTTTTTGCTTACCTCGGCAAAATGTTTGCTTTTACTAAATGGAAAAATTACGGTGGGGGGGGGGGGGGGGGGGTTGGATGAAATGGACATAATGAACCAAGCAGAAGTGATCTATGATAATTCATGCTTCTTATCCTTCGTGTGCTTGACCTATAGTCTTAAAATCGTTTGGCAAACTGAGTCCAAAGTTCGACTTGTTTCACATGTGTATTATAGGCAATGGCGAGCTTGCAACCTGTTTTTATCAAATTACGGTGGGTGAACTTTCAAAAGTCAATGGGACATGAGGCTTCCAATGAAAGAGCTAGTGATAACATACGTCGGGGTAGATGTGCTTTTCGTTTAAACAAAAAAATGAATTTGTAACGATTTTGTTTGTAAAATTCCATAGGCTATCATGTTAGGCTGCTGACTCTGACGATAGGGGGCGTTGTGAAATGAGACTAAACGGAACAATTATTCTTATTATCATTATTAGTATCCTTTTGATAAACTTCAGAAGTGTTTTCACGATCTTTGTCGCTGGTGTTATTATTATTTGTATTATTATCAATATTGATAACGCTTGTATTATAAGGGATAATACTGTTACTATCATTATTATCTTTTAATTGAGGTACTCGCCCTAATACGCTTCCCGTGATCACACCTTGCCCCGGTGCTGACGAGTCTTCATCCTGCAGCATTCATACCAACCGATCCTTCACCCTTACCTGCACACTCCCCAACGTTTATCCTTTTGAAGATACCGAACTCATTTGGTATCAGGGTGGAAAACGTGTCTCATCTACTTATGACGTTACGCAGAATGATGACGGGACCACTTATATCAGTCGACAGATTCAGGTGTCTGAAACAGGAAACTTTACCTGTAACGCCACATATCTTTCGGCTAGTGGAAGAGAGAACACAGCCGTATCGGTTAAAGCATGTATCATACCACTCGCAGGTATTTATTTATATATTTTTGACTTTGGTTGCTATATTCGAAACGTTGCACTGTTGCTCGTTTGCACCACATGCAATTGCTCACCTAACAATAAAAATCAGTTGAATTTTGATAAGCATTGTTTTGTGCAACAAATATGATTTTGCAAAATTACCGATTTTCGGTGATGAATAGCTCCATGACAACCATTGCAATATCGGAATAAATTCACGTTGTACTGGAAACAACATTGAAGCCTTTGTTGCATCTCTTTTACAATTAAATGCAATTGGTTCGTTCGTACGAAGAATGTGGCCCAGAACCAGAAAGAACAATTGTTGTTGTTGCTTTATTCACTAAAAGGAGTTAAACACGATGCCGTTGTATCTGCATGTAAGAAGGATACACTTAAGCTTCCCTATAGTATTAGTGTTATTTCGATAATATATGACATGAAATGGATTCAATAAACTGTTTAAATTAAGTGACCTCAATGTTTGACTTGATGTTATTAATATCATATCTTTGCGCATTATCTATTCATTTGATATTTGAGTTGATCTGTACAAATTTGTAGGCATAATAAAGGTATTTTAGCTTAAGTGTTAAGAGAGACTTATCATTACTATCATTTTTATTATTCTTATTATTATCATTATTATTATTATTATTATTATTATTATTATTGTTATCATAATAATCGTCATTATTAACACATGGAGATATTGTACAGATCTCTTCAGAAGATAACACTCACATGGTTATTCCAATCACCTTTAGTCCTCCTTGTATACCATATATTAGTTTTCTTTCGATTTGTCGTCCGTCCTTAGATGTACCAAACACACCGGGAAAGAATATGACGAGCGGTCAAATCGCCGGGTTGACAATGGGCGTTGTGCTGCTTGTAGCCATCTCCCTTGCGATCAACAACCTCTTCGTCTATCGTTCGAAAGCAAGAGGCAAGTCTGGTTTCCTTCTCGAAAATATTATTATAATTCTTTAAAACATATTTAACTAAATATAGTTTTCTAAAACCAAATTAGTTAGTAAAAAAGAAACATGTTTTTGGTTGGTAGAATCCTACCCAATATTGGGTCAATTTTACCCAATATTGTGTTGGATTTAAACAAATAATTATTCGTGTTCCTATGTCTTATCCATTAGACCTTGTGTAGATTGGCACGTGCAGTTGCCATTCGTTTCCTTTCTTTTGTTAAACGAGGCGGGTTTTCCTCTTTTTCGCGGCGGTTAACCATTCATATCTGAACGAACCTTAGGTACATTTAACCAAACTCATTTAAGAGCCTTTGTAACCCTCAAACACCTATCTTTTAATATCAAGATTTCTGTCCATTACTAACTTTTGATATTTCAGGGTATTTTCCGTCTACTAATGTGAATGTGGAATGAAAGAAGAAGATTCGTATGCCTACATGTGTTTTTCTTTACGTTTTTAATCACAAAACTAACCTGAATTTGTAGATGAAATACAGATATGAAAAATTAATGTTGAGGTGTACTTTTGCTTTTTAAGATCTACAATCCTCCAGAAAAGGACAACACAAATCGGATGAGACCCAACCCTACACAGGTATATGTAATACATTACTATACATTTGCTCCGACGTTCGCTTCGGACTTTATTTCATCAGAAAGGGAGTTTGGACTCGGGTTTCATTGGTTTTCTGATATTTATGGTTAGATCAAGGGTAAGGTTTGAAATTGACCACACGGGAATTGCCACTGAATCGTTTATGTGGGTCGTATAATCGGCATGATGAAACATCTCGGACTTTGTTAACAATTAATTAATCATTATGGTGAAGGTAAATTGTCGTCTGAAATGTTATATATATATATATATATTTACATTCTACATCAATATTGTACAGTCTGAACAACAATATTCTATCGAAAATAATATCGCCAGTGATATTCGTTTGTCTCGCAATGTGGTCAATAAGGAATCTAAAAGATCACGACGTTTCGTATGCTACTGCGATACTTCGTCAGGTGATAAAAAATTATTGTAAGCAAGGGTCTTTTATACTTTACGGGAGGACCGGCGGAGCGGTCTATAATTCGATCGATAATTGGAACAATAACGCCCAATGCCTATTGGTCGACGCACACGGTGCTAGACCAATCAACAAGGCCGCTGGTTCGGCCGCTGGTTCGGCTGATGCACCAGGCCTATTGGCCGACGCATACGGTACTCAACCAATCAACGGGCCGCTGGCTCGGGCCGTCTGCTGAATGGAATCGACCGTTGTTGGCTGGCTGGACGGCGAGTGTCATGGCGGCGTATCGTCCGCATCCAAAATTCGGGGATATCGATCCCGTTGTCTCTGTTGAAATTATTAGGATTGAGACGAATATTGATAGCTTCTTTTACCCTCCGTGTATACCAACATTCTATTTAGTTTTTAACGCTATTTTGGTGCATAAATAGGTAAAAATTCATCTGATAATGATCAATTATCAATGATATTTCCTGATCACTCTTCTTGAATTTGCAAATGCATCATAAGAATATTAAAATGTCTTATTTTCATTGTACTTTCAGTATTCCCTATTAGTGTTGAGAAAATAGGCCAGGTAAGGGTTTGAAATCAAAGGAATTAGATTATTACGCCATGCATATAATATGTTGCGATATTCTATATGCTCAGAAATGCTCTTGTGTTCATCCAATATATATTTGGTAACATCACCAGCAGATTCAGAACCACTTAGGACATCAGCAGAAAATGGTTTCAAAGATGGAAAAGGTAAGCACATTTAAAGTTTTTTTTTAAATAATAGTCAAGAAAGGAAGCAAAAAAGAATTCTTTGCACCTTTTTTTTTTAAACCTTTACCTCGTATTGTTATTATGCATTTCAAAGGACAAGCAAAACATTGTTTGCACATATGTTTATTCTAACCACTACAGAGAAGAGCGCCATTCCTGGCTTAACTTGGAAAATCACGTTTCCTTACAAAAGAAAAATGTACATGGGGATAATTCGACAATTTGAATTACATTACGTTTATTTTTAAACTCAAAATTGTTGTATTCATACTTAACCAAAATTTATTTAATAAAGTGTTGTCATAAAAAATGGACAAACTGAGATCTGGTCAATATGCTTCACAATATTTAAATTTGATAGAGGAATTCAGGTCAAAGTTAAAGTTAGTCTTCTTTATGAAGCAGAGTTACACGAGAAATATTATATCAGGTACAGGATGATAAGATACCTGAAGTTGTGCGATTATTCGAAATCGTCAACGAAATCTATGGTGTTCACATAAAAAAATACGTCCTAGGCCTATTTGTTTTTAAATAACATCAGCAGCATCTTCAAAACCCTCCGAACGATCAACATCAAACAGTTTAATAATAGAAAAAGGTGGCAAACAGATCTTGTTTGAGAAAAGGTGAAAGTTAGTTTGCATTGCTATCTCGTTGCATTATTTGGCTAAAACCCATCAGATCATATTCGGTCTTTAAAGAGAAATTTGAGTTCTGGAAAGAGCTGGAAAATGATTTGTGAGCGTTATCGTTGTTATTATGAAAGTGTGGAAGAACAACAGATACAAAATGTTCCCTGTAAAGCATGGCTCTTCAAATGCCTTAATATTCTAAAAATGGCATGTAACAGCATAAAGATCACGGATTTGTATGCAACATGTTCGTGTAGTCCCATATACATACGGTATTCATTGGTACAGTGCCTGTCAACTTTACCAAGACTGGACCAAAATTCTTATCATTTTGATGATTCTAGAACCTTGCAGTACACACCAATACTTATATGCTACATGATCAAACTTTTCGTATCGATTCCACACTTTTTCTTTCAAAATGCAATCGCATGACCAGAACTCAACTTTATCTTTAACCATGTTACCTGATCGCTCTTCTTGCATTTTCCATAAGCATCATAAGAATGTAAAATGTCATCTTTTCCTTGTGTTTTCAGTATTCACTATTGAAAAAGGCGTCAGATTATGGTTTTAAATCAATGGAACTTGATGGTTATTCTGTCACGCATATATCATGATAAGATATTGTAATATGATCATTAATGGTTTTGTATTTATCCGATATATCTTTAGTAAAATCAGCAAAAGCTTCAGAACTACTTGGGATATCAGCAGAAAACGGTTTAAATTTTCCAACAGGTATGAGTTTTTTTTACGGTTTCGAATAATGTCAAGAAAGGAAATTCAAATATGTTTTTGTTCCCATTATGTACATATCAATTTTTAGTCCATATTTTTTATAATAATATAGTCTATTTTTTAAAGAAATAAATGGCATATTGCCCTGTTGGTATTTAATAAATTAGCTACGAATCTCCTAGTTTAGCCACATTTAGAAATATTCAAAAGGCTTCAGGTCAAAGTATAATCTTTGTTTCTTCCTAGACTTGAAATACAGGAGAATAATTATGAGAGGTCAATGTTAATATTTGAACTTCTTCTGAATTTTTCCTTCTATTCTCATACAAATTTAATTTGTTTACAATAACGTCAGCAGAAGTTTTAGAATACACTGAATGACCAACAGAAGACCGTTCCAAAAATGAAAATTGTAAATACCATCTATCATGTTTAATTCATGGAATATAACACAGCACTACAAACCTATTTCTTCAATCCCTTCGTCTTTGATTCATAAAGTAATTCGTAAAGAAACTATTGTAAACAGAAAAAACATATCAACAAATGATACAGCTTTTGTAGCATGTTTAAATCTGTAGTATTAACAATAAAATAAAAAAGTAATTACTTAATCAAGTCACATTTTTACATTCGTTATGCATAAAGGTTATTTAGCATTTATTGTTAATAGTGAATATTCGTTATCCTTTGAACATATTCATGTTTACATAGATGGGCCCTATTTCATAATATTTGTGTTCAATAACAAGTGTCACATTTCTTAACAAAATTGCTAGCAGTCAAATAAATGCAACGATACAAGCGTAATGTGTCCGGATTTCGGTTAATATGACACAAAATCCTCTCTCTCTCTCTCTTTCTACAGTTGGATTGTCACCCTTCAAACTACCGTCTCCCATGATACAACGTGACGTGAACAGGTACAGTGTTTTAATGTAATGCAAAATAGTCAACAATGCATCATACGCCTCTTTCCCTTATGGGGATATTTCCTCAAAAATTCCAAGATAACATATATCGCCATAAATACCACGAAGGCGCTACCACACTCACGCACACATACACACACGAACACACGAACACACAAACATACATAGACATATATATATATATATTTTTTTTACCGGATAAAAAGGCAGATTTCCCAACAGTAACATCCACGTCAAGTTGGGTTTGGTGTTCCTGCGTGTGCGTGGGGAAGGGGATGGGGGCTCCTAGATATCCAAGAGGACGTTTACCTTGCGGAATCAACCTGACCGGGCGCCGTCATAATCCAGGCTTAAAGCCTTTTCTGTAATATCTTTCATCAATTTGAATGGAGATTAAATCTTAATATTTATATGTTTCGATTTGTTCTCATTATTTTCATTATTTCTTAGCGCGAGGTGTGCGTGAGTGAGTGCTTTAGAATTTGTATTGGGGATCTATATTGTAGGGGTTGAATCGCACCACTATTACTTATAAACTGCAGCTCTGAACGGCTCCTCTAGGCTACGAAATAGTTCGGAAGGATCTCGTGGACGGATACGGAGGAGTATGCATCGCCATAAAGAAAGATCTTGTATTTGAAGAACTGACGGGCAGGCCGGACCTTGATGTAGAAGCTGTCTGAACCAAAAACAATCTTCATGGGCACCAATCCCTAGTCACATGTGATGTGTATAGGCTAACATAAAGCTCTACACCATACACAGAAGACCTCTCTGTAATGTTGGAGTATATTCACACGCAGCACCGCAACACAGTTCTGTAGCTTGGAGTTGATAACCAAAACCATAATGCCACCATCATCAGGTTCAACATTGCGAGCTTCAAACAAACTATTTACTTCCCAGCAAGAAAAAACAGCTGGCTAGACATCTTTCTCCCAATCATGCCTTCCCTCGTTATTCGTTGTTCGCTGTGTGGGATTTATGACCGTGATATTGGCCCGAATTCTCAACGGAGGTTTGTGGACAAACCGACGTTTATGTACGTCATATGACGCGTTTTGACGCGTTTTTTTACAAACCTGGTTTCTAAATAACAAAAGGAGGTTTGTCGAAACAAAAGGAGGTTTTTCGACAAACCGAGGTTTGTTGACAAACCTCCTTTGTGAATTCGGGCCAAAGTGTTTGTCGTGTCATCTGTTGAAGCCAGCAGACGCAAACCACATGAAGAGAAAAATCTTCCTCGGGAAGCGTGCAGATGTAGAGAACATGAAGAGGGGTTGTCTTCCATTCCAGAAAAGCTATATTGTTCAGTACTGCAGCTCTAACTCCATATAATCCATGTGGTCTGAAATCGAAATATCCTCGACTCATTACTGGATAAGCATGTTCCATCCAAAATTACATCAAACAGGTACAACCTACCTAGGATGGTAGGCGTGTACAGTCGCAACGACTCAGCCAGCCGCTGAATAAGGGGGGGGGGGGACCCTATTTTTTTTTTTTGGCTCTAATGTTAAATCTGACCTTGAGAAATACCTGGAAGTAAAACAAGCCTACAACAGGTACCTGTCAGACATTGTCAGCTCAGGCACCACCTTAACCCAAAGGATTTCAGGAGTTTCAAAAACAGGAAGCATGCAATGCGACGCTTCAGGTATAGGTTCATTACACTAATTTGGTGGATTGACTTACTAAGAGAGGCTCTCAAATTAGGCAAACATCCGAAGTCGTCAGTTTGTAGCCGTCTGTATCAGAACAATTACCCCCTGGCTTATTACCCCCCGGAGAATCACTCCCGGAAAACTACCACCAAAGGACAATTACCCCCCCCCCGAAAATTACCCCCATTACCCCCCGAGGACAATTACCCCCCCAAGGACAATTACAGCCGAGGACAACTACCCACCGAGGACAATTACCCCCGAGGACAAATACCCCCATCGACAATTACCCCCAAGGAATCTGTAACACTGTGACGTATTATGCGAGATTCTTTTCAAATTGCTATTTACAGAAAATTTCATAAACTTTCATTTTATTAGTTATTTGTGAAGGGGTGGAAGCTGCCAAATTCCCCCGTAGTTTTGCCACTGAGTAAAGAACAGAAATGTCATTTCTTAGAAATTTAACAATCTACAATGTATTGCACGCAGATGAGTACGCGTAACAGCCTCTCTCACCAACAATGGCACAACAAAGAAATTCGGATGTAAGAATCCATTTATGCATCCTCTGTAACTTTTTTTAATCAGCTGAACGTGTATTTCTCTTTTTATGTATAATGACCCTCATCCAAGATCCAAAATCCAGGTTTTCTTCTATATTTATGTTGTCATGCTGAAGTATAATAAGTTTTCTTGTAAGGTAAATTATTTTGAAATAGAAATTGCCTTTAAGTTTATATATGTACGGTGCCATGTCAAAAGAAAATAAAGATCCGCTCGCTGGTAATTCATCTCATTTGATTTTGTAACTCCAGCGCAGCGTGTTTCAACCGGGGTGCCGCAAGAGAATGTTAGTTACATTTGGAAAACGGTGATTTTGTGAAAAAAAAATATCAGAACGGTTAGAGTATGTAATTACATGAGAAAATAACATTTAAAAAAACAATAAAGTGTCTTTCTTCCTCGCTCGCTTATAAAGAGACAATCAACGTCCATCCAGTTGCTGCAGGTAAAAAGGACTGCTTTAAGTTCGCAGAATATTCTATATCATGTTAATCATTTCGCTTGCAACTAATTAATATCTATAGACCGCCCTATTCCAAATCACATCCAGTGACGGTTACATCTTTTGTATCAGAATTTAATTACTACATTCAATGTCATTTGTTGTCAAGCACTCCTTTATTTATCATAGGATATTTCAATATTCATGTGGATACTGCCAATGCAGATGCTAGAGTCTTTGTAAAATCTTCTCGAATAGCTTTGTTGTAAACAATTGGTAAATTTCTCTACACATGTACACGGTCAAACCCGTGACCTCATGATATGTCGTCAGTCTGGTGATATACAGTAGGCTTGCGGGTGCACCATGTGAGAGAGAGAGAGAGAGAGAGAGAGAGGATTGAGGAGTCCTGAAAAGGACTCTCGGTAATCTTTCTTGAGGATGTGTAGTCCTGAAAAGGACTGTTTGTGTAGTCTTGAAAAAGACTGTTGGTTATCTTTCTTAGCTTATAGTTCTAAGGAGAACTATAGCGCTTGGAGAGGATGAGTGGCGGGAGTGGCTCGACGTTTCGAGCATGTTGACTATCCGTCGTCAGGAGTCTGATGATATCGTATTTGGGTCACCATGGCCACATAGTTCTTTATTATCTGATCACATTCCAGTCATGTGTTTCCTAAACTCTTGTAAACCTCCATTGCCTGCTAAACTAATATCATTTCGGAAGCTGTCTGCTATTGATGTGCATAGATTGAAGTTACACATCGCTGAAGGCATGGAGAAAAGTGAGCTATGTATGCACACACCTAGTATCCTCACTGAACTAGCTTTGTTGTATAATACTACGCTTAGTGATATCTTAGAGAAACATGCTCCTGTTGTTACTTAACAGCTAGTTCTACGTCCCCAAGTACCGTGATATACTGACTGTGTCAGGACAGGAAAAAGTAAAAAGAGAAAGGCTGAAAAGCGCTGGTTGAAAACTAGGGCCGATAGTGATTGGGACAAGTATAAGTATGTACGAAATGCAATATTGCAACTTTTGAACAAAGCTCATGAAAAAAATATCACAGAGATCTGATCATGGAAAATAAGGATAATCAAAACAAGTTATTAAATGTTGTCAAGGCACTATTGAACATGTCTAGTAAACAACTCCTGATACCTTGTAGTACTGATAAACATAAGTTTGTGAATGACCTAGGTGATTATTTTTGTGACAAGTCGTGAAAATCCACAAGAATATTGAGACTAGATTAGATGCAATGAATGAACCAAAGACTTATTCTCCATTAGCAACTAACCATGATGTCGATGTTGTTAGCAATTTCAAATCTCTTTTTGAGCACCAAGTTGAACAACTTATACTTATACATGCTCTTTAGATCCTATGCCCACGAAAATTCTTCTACAATGTATCGACATATTAATTCCTGTGTTCACATCATTGATTAATATTTCTCTCTCGACTGGTCATTTCCCCATGCAATGGAAAAATGCCCTCATTACACCCTTATTGAAAAAACCTGGTCTTGACGCAGATTTTAAGAACTTAAGACATATCAGCAAACTGAAATATATATCGAAGTTGGTTTAGGGTGTTGCTACCCAGCAAATTATGGATCACCTCAATAACAACTCACTTTTGCCATGTATTCAGTCTGTATATAGACAATTCCATAGTACTGAAACTGCACTGCTAAGAATAAAGAGTGATCTATTGATGGCTATTGATTCCCAGAAAGTCACTCTTTTACTGTAATTAGATCTAAGTAGTGCATTCGACACAATAGATCATTCTGCACGCTTCCCGAGGAAGATTTTTCTCTTTACGTGGTTTGCGTCTGCTGGCTTCAACAGGTGATTGAGCATTTGCTTGTGCAGCCCCAAAACTCTGGAATAACTTGCCATTTGAAGTCAGGAAATCACCATCTGTAAATGTCTATAAATCGAAACTGAAAAAACATCTTTTTAATTAACTGTAAATCTATATCAGGAGCTCTTGTAGCGCAATAGAATATATACACTGCTGGTCATAATGGTGAAATAATTATTTTTACCACAATAATATTGAATAATTTTGACAATGATTTATTCCTAATAGTATACATTCTCAGATTTTATTGAATGACAATTGGGGAGTGTTTGTTTTGCCTGACTGATAAATCATGTGTGTGCTACTATGCTAATCAACTAGGGGACCTACGTCCTTAAGTCATAACTGACAGTAATGGGGATTAATGCCTCATAAAAGGGCACTGATATAGCACATCGACACGGATTTGATCCTGGGGGCTCACAGTAACGAGGCCATTACTTAGCCAATGAATCATGACTGTACGCAGCGGGCGCTAGGATACGTCGACGCCCCACAAAAAAAAAATGCAATCAATTTTCAATAATTCATCACATTTTGCCCCCGACCCCCAACATAACAAAAATCTTCCATGTGGGCGTGCGTTGAACCATAATGCATGGCCCTACAGAGGAATTTTTCCTGTTGGGGACTGGGGGGAAATGCAGTTATCGGTACATTGAAGATTAATAACGCTCTTTTCATTTCATCTCGCTGTTTGATAAAGTAGAGCTCTGTGGAGCGAATACAAAAGAAAGTTCACAATAAAGAAAGACCAGGAAATGTAGCAAGATTTCATGTGGGTGACTTAGGAGGGAACTGAATATTTCAGGCCAAAAGGTGCTTTAATTTATAATATCCTTTTTTTAAAGGTAATTCTATAGCTCTGTTTAAAGAAGGAATGCAAAGAAGAAAAAAAAAAGCTTTTAAAAAAAGAGACCAGGAATAGTACCGACATTAGGATTTTTTTAAAGGAAGGAATATCATTATGACATTTGTTCTACTTCTAAAGATTGAGCTTTCTAGGGCGAAAAAGATATGATGATGATGGTTTTCACTTTAAGTCGATGTTGGGTTGAAGTAGGGAGTGAACCCAAAATAAACTTCACTTATAAAAGTGAAACAATAAGAACTTTGTCAACCACGAGTGAATGACTCAAGAAGGAGACAACAAAAATCTAGTTTGTTCAGGGTTTTATTTTAATTATTATTCTTTGAAATTCAGTATTGCCACTTTGTGCTCAATTAATTTCAATCTCAAAAACTCAAAAGTTTTCTATTTTTATAAAGAAAGAAATGATGTTGCTAAAACTTTCGTTATTTTTTTTCCTGTCATTTTACTGCTTCTATCAAAACCAAAACAAGCTCAATATCAGAATGATCTCTCATTTATTAAAGACAAAGAGATATGTTTCACTCTTGTAATATCATTAATATTAATATCAATCCAAATTAACGGTTTATGTAGTCTCATTTCAAGTTTAAAAATTCATTTCATTCAAAGCTTCAATGTACCGACTAAGGGTATTCGGCGGAAGGTGGATTAGAAACTGAACTTATCATGTTGCAATATAACTGGTATACGGTATTATTCATGGTTTGTATTGCCTATTGATTATAAGCTATTTTTCAAAGTCACTATTTCAGAATATCAGGAATGTGTTATTAGGTTACAGGGACGGAAATTATTGTTTATTAATTATGGTGTTATACAATGAAAAACAATTGTAAAATGAGAAACAATTGTACGCTGCGTACACGTCGCGCGAAATACACCTTCGGAATCGTACACCGAGACTACCATATACGTACTTATATTTAAGAGTACATAACAATTTCTATAGGAAATACAATATGGATTTGAAATTGCCCCTAAATTGACTTCTCTCAAAAATTTTGTATTCTTGGTAATTGAACCAAATGAAATTAAGGTGCTTAGTGTGGTAAAACGAAATAATAAATTGTAACATTAGCATTCACAACAAGTGAAACTGAATGCGGTTATACACAGTCCCGTCACAAAGCGTATGTTTTATAAGGTTAATGTCTTAATTTCTTTACTCTTATATTTGTTTTTTTATAGTCAAATTAGCGACGCAATGCTAGACGAATTGGCAAGATACGTTCCAAGCTACGCCTACGACATCTTTAGCGAGAAGCTTGGAATCGAGCGAAACCACGCCAGGAATATTTTGGTTAAGTATAAAAACGACTATGAAAAGGCAACGATGGAATGCTCTGCCATCTTTAGGGATAGATCACCCCGTAGTGTGGCTGACTTACATGGAGCTCTGAGAGAAGCTGAATTGGGGGGTTTGATTGTTTACTGTTAAAAACATCAGTAGAAGGCAAGCCATGTGGAAACAAAATGATGGTCAACATACACATAAATACTCATGAGCGCAAATATATATATAGCCTTCTGTGCATATATTTAAGAGAATATAATGTTTTGAGACGAAGGAGATACAAATACAACCAAAACACTACAATAAATAAATGTAATAAATAAACTTTCACTTATTTGGTTCTCTCGTTTTTCTTCTTTTATGAACACCACGTTAATTTTGAAGATTGGGGCATGTTTTCACAAAAGTTTAATGTATCCAGACAATACGCAAAGAACCGTTGGAACAAAGACAGTCTGCAAATAGTGTAAATAAACGTATGTGTAATTTTAGTTGTTGAAGTATTTCTTTGATTTTGCTATAGGACAGATGTTCATGTATATCATATAGGCCTAGGCCTATTTTGTATAATGTTTTAATGTATATATTTACCAAACCATTTCTTATTGTCTTTGTTCTTCTAATGCAGTGGTGCATAAGCCCATTGTGTTGTAACCTGCTTAAAGGGAACCAAAACCTTCATACTATACACACTAAGAAAAAATGGTGCAAGTATGCACCTTTAGGGGTGCAAACCGATGCAACAATAGCAGCAACTTTAGGGGTTAAATCCTGCACCCTTTAAAAGGGTGCCAGGTTGAACCTTTTAGGGGAAATAGTACCCTTTATGGTTCATTCCTGCACCTGTAGGGGTGCAAACCAATGCAACACTAGCAGCATCTGTATGGGTTCAATCCTGCACCCTTTAAAAGGTGCAATCCTGCACCCATCATCGAGGAATACTGGTAAAATTTGCTCGTACACAAAAAATATTAAACATGCATGATGTTTCTTGGTTAGTAATCATATAATCAATATATCTATTGCTAAACGTGAATGTAATTGTAACATGATCAGAAAAAAATATATATTAAGTTAGTTTAGTTTAGTTAGTTAGTTTAGTTAATGATTGCCAAAGGAAAATACAAATCACAAAATTGATGTGCATTGTCATAATTTGCTTAACAAAATAATCATGATAAATGTATTTTTATGTGAACACGTGGAAAGTAATCATGAATATGCATGCAATATGCAAACTTTTTTTTTGCACTTTTTTTGGTCGATAGGGTTCATTTTTGTGGGGAGGGTGCAAAATCTTATATTGCACCCTTTTTTTAACCCCTTTTCCTTCAATAGGGTTCATTTTTATGTAAAGGGTGCAAACTCTTATTTTGCACCCTTTTTTCTTACTTTTATTGTAAAGTTTTAAAGATTTTAATGAAATCAGTGAAAATTTGAACAAAATCGGGCAAAAAATAAGGAAGTTAGAGCTTTTTGAAATGACTAGTCACTAGTCATCTGTGGACTTACATAAAATTTCACAATCTTTTCGTTTTCTTCGTATTTATTTGTGTTCTTGATCCGACTTCATAACATGTGAAGTAGAATATCATTTTGCATTCTATATCTTGCTTTCAGGGGAGTAGATTATCTCAATCACAAGAAAGAACAAAAAACATGAATGTTGATGTACATATTTTTTTCAAATATCTTAAACTTTATAAAATAAAAGTGACTTAGTATGAAGGTTTTGGTTCCCTTTAACGTGCGTCATTCCGTGACATTTACGAAACTCGTGTAATTTTAGTAATGATTTAAAGAACGAGTGAAGTGTGTTTTGCCGTTATCTCGATTATATCAAGAACCTATCATGTCATTCAAGCAATTTCACACAATTTACTAATTCATTCAAATCATTCAATGTATTTATTTGTCCAATGTCATTCAACATGGAAGTTTTGTTTGCTCAAGTTGTAAAATGTAAGTACAGATATCTTTCAGAACATAATATCTGGGACTAATATTGGTAATTTAGTACAATGCTTCATTAGGACCTGCTGAATGATGGTAGGGTAGGAGCTCCCGGCATAAATATTCACAAATGTGTGATTGGGGGCCCCATGGCGTTCGTACAACAAAAGCTCAATGTTATATTACCTTCTAAATTTTTGCGGGGCTACGAGGCGACGCCCCCTACACCCTTTAATAACATTCATGCCGGTGTGCTCCTGCCCTAATTTCGTTCAATATGTCCTACGGAAGCACTGTACTAAAATGGCATTTGTACAACAACAAATCAATGTTATAAAATTATTTTTGGGCTCCAAAAATACGCCCCCGTCCCCACACCCTTCAATGGAATTTTTTGCCGGGGGCTCCTAGCCTAATATTGGTTAATTAGTCCTAAGAAGGCCCTGTACCAAAAATGGTGCTTTTATCCGTCAAGTAACGATAATCGATTGATTTGACGCTAAGCCACCTGACTATTAAAAACATCGTAGATCACAACAATCGCGAATTTCGACGCTCTTAATTTTACACTGAATGACGAAATTGCGAAATTGTGCCGAAAAACTTATATTCTGTTTTTGTTTTACTTCTATATACACTACAGATTTAGCATGATTATTGATAATGCTAGCGACTTTTTTCGTAAATATGATTTTTAATTATGTTGTGACAATTTCGTAATGAATGGATGTAAATATTGCATACGGAATACTTGTATTCAGATTGGCAATACATTAATTTCTCTTAAAAATTCATTTTTGTTATTGGACTACATTTTATTATAGGATGGAAGTAGGGAAATGTTAAGCGGGAAAATAGGGTAGTGAAGAATGACAGAGAGAGAGAGAGAGGGAGAGAACGAGAGGGAGAGAGAGAGGGAGGGAGGGAGAGAGAAAGAGAGAGAGAGAGAGAGAGAGGGAAGGGAGAGAAACAGAGAGATAGAAAGATGGTCATCCGAGAATCATACACATATATAAGTTTTGTTACAGTTAGCATTACTTTTTTCACTTGTAAATTTGATGTTTGTGTGTTTTTCGTAACTCAAGAATGTAATGTGGATTTGTTGAATTAGGGTATTTGTTGAATGCTTTTAGACGTAAACTTGAATATGTCACATTCTCAAGAAACATAAATCGGGGAAAAGCAGTTGTTAACACACTTAACAAATGACAACACTTGGTAAGAGCATAAACGTATCAGGACAATTACCCCCTGGGCAATCATCCCCGGAAAATTACCCCCCGGAAAACTACCCCCCCAAGGACAATTACCCCCTGGAAATTTACCCCCCGGAGAATTACCCCCCGAGGACAATTACCCCCCAAGGACAATTACCCCCGGAAAATTACCCCCCGGAGAATTACCCCGCGAGGACAATTACCCCCCAAGGACAATTACCCCCCGGAAAATTACCCCCCGGAGATTACCCCCGAGGACAACTACCCCCGAGGAAAATTACCCCCCGAGGACAATTACCCCCCCCCCCGTGGACAATTACCCCCGAGGACAACTACCCCCGAGGACAATTACCCCCCCCCTCTAAACACCATTACCGCGGACCGAGGACAATCACACCCAGGGAATTTGTAACACTGTGACGTATAACGCGAGCTCCTCTTCAAATTGCTATTTAGAGAAAATGTCATGAACTTTCATTTTCTAAGTTATTTATGACGGAATAGATTTGTTTCGTACAGGGGTTGTGTATAAATTATATTTACATTCGTAGCTCACATTCAAAGCTCTCGTACCCATCTGCCAAATCTTTTTGCTTGACGTACATGTTTCCTCCTAGGAGGAGATTTCACCCACCCCTCTCGTTCTGTATCCATTCCACCTTTGTGAAGTTTGACTTAATATGCCACATGTATTGAATCAAATTCAATTGCCAGAAGACGCATGTATCAAATCGAATTCAATTGCCAGAAGACGCATGTATCAAATCAAAGTACGGAATTTACATTTCTTAGAAATTTAACAATACATTGCGCGCAGATGAGTACGCGTTAATACAGCTAGTCTCCCCCAAAATGGCCCAACAAAGAAATTAGGATGTAAGATATCATTATTTATGCATCCGCTGTAACTTTTCTAATCAGCTGATCGTATATTGTATGTATAATGGGCCCTCATCCATGATCTATTCCAAAATTAAGGTTCCCTTCATGTTTATAAATGTAATGTAATATATATATATATATATATATATTTCTGTTGTCATGGTGAACTAAAATATGTTTTCTTGTACTGTAATTTATTTTGAAATAAAAATTGCCTTCAAGTTAAATATATGGTATGTACGGTGCCATATCAAAAGAAAATAAGTATCCGCACTTGGGTACATTCATCTCAATGATTTTGTAATTCCAGAGCAGCGTTTTTTCAACTGGGGTGCCACAAGAGAATGTTAGTTACATGACAATTTTTTTTGGCAAACGTTGATTTTGTGAAAAACAAATATCAGAAACGGGTAGAGTATTTATTTTCATGAGAAAATAAAATGTAAACAAATAATAAAATGTCTTTCTTCCTCGCTCGCTGACAATATTTTGCGAATATATATCTTTTATTTCGACATTACATTGTTACCACACTCATCACAATTATAAACATGATGAATCAAGTTAACGAGAGGCCCGAATATCCTCATATTCGTGTATCAAGGTCATGACCGAATATTTCACTTTATATTCGTGTACATTCGGCGGTGAGGCGCCCGCATACCTTAAACCTGTTGTTGTTGTGTTTTTTTTCCGTATAAAAAATAATCATATACAAATACAAATATACGGCTGGTTGCCCATATTCAGCTGCAACGATAATTGTTGCTGCTGGTCTTCCATGGGGCCAGTTTACAATATACAAAATATACATAATATTACAAATTAAAAAAATAAATAATTACAAAGTATCAGTCAAAAACTTAATACAATTACTTAAAGGAGAAACAAAACAAAAACAAAAACAAACAAACAAACAAAACAAACATCATATAAACATACACAAAGAGGTACTACAACAAGGTGATTATAGTCTGTTTAGGTTAGTCTTAAAGGTGGCAAAAGTGGGTAGTTGACGCAAATCAAGGGATAATTTATTATATTGAAAAGAAGCTCTGTACACAAAAGTTCTTTTACAATAATTAGTTCTTGGCTTAGGTAAAGAGAGATTATGTGCATTACGGAGGGAGTATGGAGAGGGTTTAAACTCAAATATTTCTTTCAAATATTCAGGGGTCATGTTATGTAATGTTTTGTAAGTTAGGAGTAATAAATGGATTTGTTGCCTTTCACGTATCATTTGCCAACCAAGACAGCTATGAATTTGACTGGTAGAAGTATGCGAATAAGGGTTAACTTTAAGTATGATTCTACCGGCCCTATTTTGAATTTTTTGGAGTTGTATTAAACTGTTACTGCAGGCAGATTGCCATACTACATCCCCGTAATCAAAGTGCGGTAATATCATGGAATTATAGATTAATTTCAATTCAGACATATTCACAAATTGTCTTAGTCTACATCAATAACTAACCATTTTACTTAGTTTGTTACACGTCTGTTTAATGTGAACATCCCATTTTAATTTTTCATCCACATGTACCCCGAGATATTTAAAGCTCTTTACTTGGGACAACTGTTGTTCTTTGATTTTGATATTCAAAAGCGGTTGTTTTTTAAGCATGTTATGTGTTCCTAGTAACATGCATACAGTTTTGTCGTAATTGATCTTTAAGTTGTTTTTATTCATCCACGCATCAAGGCTATTAATTTCTTTATTTAAAACAGTTTCCACCACTTTTGGATTTTTATGTGAATAATAAAGGACTGTATAATCTGCATAAAGATGGACCTTGCAGGTGTTGAAAGCAGAATTGATGTCATTTATAAAAAATAATGAACAACAGGGGCCCCAGCAAAGAACCTTGCGGCACACCTTTCGTAGTTAATCTTTCATCAGAAAGGACATTATTTACCGAAGTTCTTATTTTTCTGTTTGATAAATAGTGTTTGAACCATTGTAATTCTACACCAATTACACCCATAGATTCAAGTTTAGATACAAGGATTAGGTGATCAACCATATCAAATGCTTTTTGCAAGTCTACGAAAATTGTTCCAACGTAATTACCTTTATCGATAGAGTAAAACCAATCATCTGTGACTGAGGCTAGTGCTGTCACGGTGGAGTGTTTTGGACGAAAACCTGACTGATTTTGGGAGAGCAAGGAATGACACTTTAAATAATCAAGCAATTGTCGCTGAACGACTCTTTCCATAACTTAAGAGGCGCAAGGCAACAGTGAGATCGGCCTATAATTATTGAAATCAAGTTTATCTCCTTTTTTGTGTATTGGTATTACTTTTGCGACTTTCCATTTGTCAGGCACAACCCCTTCCGATAAAGATTTGTTGATTAAAAAGGTAAAAGATTCAATCGTTTCAGATATTGACTCTTTAAGAATATACATAGAAATTTCGTCTAACCCGACGGACTTTTTTGTTTTCATTGACATTACTTGTTTCAAGACATAATATTGAGATACATTAACAAATTTAAATTTTCTGTCAGAAACCTTTTCACCATGGGCATAAAGCCGGTTATTAGCTCTTGTGTTATTTGTGCATACATTTGTCGCTATATCTGCAAAGTGGTTATTAAACTCATTCGCTATTACACTTGAATTTTCTTTTGGAAAAGTGCTGTTAGAAGAATTACAATTACCCATTAAACTTTTGAGTGTTGTCCAAGATTCATTTCTATTGGTGACTTCAGACAGTTTATCACATATGTGTTTGGATTTTCTTATCTCGGTGGTAAACTTTATTTTTTATGCGTTTGTACAGTTTCCATAAGTCATCACTGTTTCTCTTTTTGGCTTTCAGTTTTGCTTTATCTCTCTTTTTCATTAAAGTAAGTATTTCACTATTCATCCATGGGGAGGGTTTTTTCTCACTCGTCTTGTCTTTAATGGCATATGCTTGTTAACTACTTCCAACAGCAACTTTTCCCATTCACTAACTGCATCATTTATATCACTAAACTCTTTTACTTTCTTCCAGTTTTGATTACGCAAATCAGACCTGAAAGCTTCCAAATCTACATTTCTCGACTTTCTGAACGATACAAATGTTTCACTTTGGGAAGTATGTTTACATTTCCACACCAAGTAACTGATATAATGGTCACTCATACCATTTTTAATAACACCAAACGATTTCACCTTATCGGGATAATCCGTTAACATATGGTCAACAAGTGTGCAGGATCTATCGGTTACTCTTGTATACAATGTATCATTTACCTGTTTCAAACAATATATATCATTTATTTGATTATAGACTTTCGTATTTCCTTCAAAAGGTTTTTTCGTGACATCACAGTTAATGTCACCCATAATAATGAGTTGCCCATTGAGACCATTTGCAAAAACCAAAAAGTCCTCATAGTGATTAAAAACCTCGACTTTTGAATTTGGTGGTCTATACCAGTTTACAAAAATAATTGGCTTCGTGTTCTTCAAACAAACTTTTATGCACAATGCTTCTAAACGTTCAAGAGAATCATGACTAACTAAGTTGCTATGAATAGACTCATGGACATAAATGGCCACTCCACCCCCATTTCTATCCCTATCTTTTCGAAGTAATGAATAATGGGGTATGTACATTTCACTGTCTGCAATAGAGCTGTCTAATCTAGTCTCATTCAGAGCAAGAACTTGTATTTCATTTTCAAACATGATTTGCTTGATTTCTTCATGATATTTCAAAAGACTTACAATATTCAGGTGGACAAATTTAATCCCTTTACTAGAGAGTTGATCATATTTTAAAGATATGTTTTCACCAGATTTACATGAGGGATCTATGTTATTAGAATCGTCGACGTCGGACTCTGAATTATTCACAATATAATTTGGAAGATGGTTTAAAAGACATCTTGAACACTCCCAATTTATAAAATGCTCATTAGGGTCATCGTAACTCTTTACAGAGATTTCTGAACATGATATGTGTGCCAAGTTTCGGCAAGAAGTACAGAGAAGGGCTTTCTGATTTGCTTTAACACATTTAATACAGCGAACGCATGGAAATTGTTGTACCATTTCAACAACAAAAAAACGAAGAAAAAAAAAAAAAGTTTTTAAAAAAGTATACAAAATACACTAAAATACTACTAAACAAAACTTAATGATGTAAGATACGTATATAAGAAGCTTGTACTGTGCACACCACAACATGACGCATGAAGTTTAACCAACATTAAACAAAACGCACAATTGATTAAGCACCCGAAGAGAATTAAGGTTTTAAAGCTGGGCGTAGAAAAGATAATTATAGGCCAGGAATTGCTCTGCAAGTCTTCATCGAATACAATCACATGCTCCCAATATAACCGTGAGGCAGTGCGAGACAATTATTTAACATATAGTCCTGAGGGATAAAGTGGATTGCCAACAAAATGTAATTGTATTGGAATAAGCTGATACCAACAATGATTTAACAATATATATATATAAACGGAAAGTCATACTAAAGAAAGAGTCTAAGCACGATGGCTTAACTTTAAACAAAGTGTAGAGAGAACAAACACCAACGCAACTCGATGCATGGCCAGTCCAGTGCTTCCAACATAAAGAAGTTTCAGCGAAGCGTTCAGCGTTCATGTACAGTAAGACGCTTAACGAGATAGATTCAGTCCATCACACTACTATACGCAAACTGGATGTACTCGTTTTAGCTTGATTAAAGTGTTTAAAAAACTACTTTGGAAATATTTCAACAAATTTGCTGAGAACCGATTGTGATTGCGAACTACAATGAGCGTTCCAACTACTCCAAAAATGAAAATGCGCTCTCAAACTCGAAATGAGAAGGAGAACTTTGAAGCCATGGAGCCACCGTCAAAGAAGGAGCCTGGAGCACGGGATCTGCCCAAACATTCACCGGGAGCTCGCCCGAGAGACTCCGCCTATAACTCTCCCGCCAGTTCAGGTGGTCACTCAACTGAGGACATAATGAATGACCCCCAATTGATAAATACCGTTCGGACTCAAGTGGACAAAGCGATTAGCGAAGAAACGCATTCACGTCTCATCGAAGCGATCATCGACGCAGTGAAAGAAGAAGTGACCAAACAGGTTTACGAGTCCATACAATTGGATCTTCACAAATACAGGGAAGAAATCGCGACTCTTCAATCAACGGTCAAAGACCTTTCAAGACAGATGAAGCAAATTCAGCGTTCGTGTGAAGACCAAGAGCAGTACTCGCGTAGACAATGTCTTCGTTTCCATGGTATCGCGGAAGGAAAAGGCGAAAACACTGATCAGCTGGTCATCGATGTTGTTCGTCGTAATCTTGGAATCAATCTTGATCCTGGGCACATCGATCGTAGCCATCGAATCACGCCGAGAATTAGGAGCAGTGGATCACAGAAACCACGACCGATCATCATAAAGTTCAGCCGATACAACACGCGTCATGAGATCTACTCAGCTCGATCTAAATTTCGGGGCACTGATATTTTCATCCATGAAGACCTCACCGTGAACAGACAAGCCATCGTCAACAAACTCCGCTTCCATGAGAATGTCAAGAAAGTCTGGACGCTTGACGGCAGGATCACGGCTGTCAATGCGAACGGCAAGAAGATCTCCATCACAAGCCTCGCTGATATTGACTCCAAACTGTAAGCTTATTTCGTTGGTTTGAAAACTCAATGAAACTGATTTTTTTATGCCTCTAAGATATCCTTGTCTTTCTTGTGCAAAAACAGTCAGAAATAATCAGAATGCTGTTAAATGTGTAGTTTGTAATAGTTGGATTCATCTTTCATGTTCTTGTTTAGGTCTGGATTTTTTCAATTCTAGTCAAGACTGGATTTGTAGTAAGTGTATTTTTTCTGAATTGCCTTTTAATTTTCAATCTCAAGATAGCTGTGGAGAAAAAGATAGTAATATTCATTCCGTATTGTCTGATGTTCAGTCAAACCCAGTAGTTAGTGATTGCCTTCATAATAATCATGATAATCTAGTTCCAGCTAAGCTCAAAGAGTTATTTACAAAGGGTACGAAAATGGTACAATTAAATGTTAGAAATTTATTGCGAAATGTTGATGAATTAAGAATCTTATTCAACAAATATCCAATTGATATTGCAGCTTTCAATGAAACTTGGTTGGACGATTCCATTATGAACAGTGAAATAGATATTGATAATTACAAAGTCGTTCGTAAAGACAGAAATCGGCACGGTGGGGGTGTCGCTGTTTATATACATGATAGCATTGATTTTGAAGTTTTAAATCATGAATCTTTACATAATTTGGAAGCTATAGCAATCCTCGTTCGAAATAAATTTTCTCACCCCTATGTCTTTATTACTTGGTATCGTCCTCCCAATAGTTACTCTGAGCTTTTTTGTCATTATGAATCGTTGTTGTCTTTTATTGACAGTTTTAATCATAGTACGGTCATTATGGGCGATTTTAATTGTGATATTCTAAAGACCCCTTTACATAGTGAAACTAAGAGATTGATGCAAATACATGATATTTATTCTCTTGAGAACATAAATGTCACAACTAGCACCCGTGTTACTGATACCTCATCTAGCCTAATAGATCTGATGGTTACTAACAGGATTGATCAAATTAAGTTATCTGGTGTTATCAATATTGGATTAAGTGACCATTCACTGAATTATGTTGTTTGGGGACTACCTTGTACTCACCATGTTCCTCGTACTATAACGTATAGAAAAATGAAAGGTATTGATATTGTAAATTTTTGTGAGCAGCTTGATAATCAACCCTGGGAGAATGTTTACTTAGCTCATGATATTGATGAAGCAGTTGAGTTGTGGGAGAATTACTTGATGGAAGTTGTCAATACTATTATGCCCTCTAAATCCAGAGGAATCAAAAATAAAATTTCTCCATGGATGACTTCTGAAATCATGAATTTGATAAAGGAACGTGATAAAGCCAAAAGAAAAGTACGGAAAAGCAAAAATAACGATGCTATGAATTGTTATCGTAAGTTAAGAAATAAAGTAACTTTTGAAATAAGAAAAACTAAAAGACAATATTATGTTAATAAACTGTCCTCTGCTATGGGGAGATCTACTGAGGTCTGGAAGGTTTTGAAGACTGTTTTGCCAACATCTCGTACTAATAGTACTGAAGCCCATGTAAATGATTCTGATATGAGAGCTAATGAGTTTAATCTATTTTTTTCTTCTATCGGTGCAGAGTTAGCCTCTAATTTTCATGATCCTCCACATTCAATAAATGATGATGAAGTTCGTGTTAAGAATGATGCTAAGTTTACGTTTCATTTAGTCACTGAAAATAATGTTCGAAAAGAACTAATGAAATTGAAAGATAATACTTCTGTGGGCTTAGATGGGATTTCTTCCAAAATTTTGAAAATGTGTGCTCCTATTATTGTTCCATATCTTACTCACATAATTAATAGATCATTCCTCGAGTATAAGTTTCCAAATCAATGGAAGAGGTCAAAAGTCATTCCCATTCATAAATCTGGCAACAAAAATTCCCCAAATAACTTTCGTCCTATCTCAATACTACCTACGGTATCAAAATTGCTGGAAAGATTTGTTCAGCGGCAATTAGTTTCTTTTTTAGAAGAAAACAAACTTTTATCAGCAGAACAATTTGGCTTTAGGAGTAAACACTCAACAATAACGTCTTTGGTTAAAATTACAGATAGATGGATGAACGCTGTTGATCAGGGAAAATATACAGGAGCAGTATTTATTGATCTAAAAAAAGCTTTCGATTGCGTTGATCCTGACTTGCTCCTCGAAAAGCTACGTAATATTGGTATAGCTGAAGAATGTTTGCCATGGTTTAATGATTATTTACATAACAGGTTTATTTCCACTTATTTTGGTTCAACTCTTTCATCTCATTTACCCATTTCTTTTGGTGTACCGCAGGGTTCCATTTTGGGGCCTTTGCTTTTCATTATTTTCGTTAACGATTTAACTCAATATACACATTATTGTTCCATTCAACTTTACGCTGACGATACTGTTCTTTATTTTTCAGATTTTAATGTGGAAAGTGTTCAAAATAAACTAAATCATGACTTGTCATATATTTATAAATGGATGTGCAATAATAAGTTAACACTGAATTTTGATAAGACTGTATCCTTACTCATAGGCTCTAGACATATGTTAAGTAAATGTAATAAATTAAATGTATATATAAATAATATTGCAATACAACAGACTGACAGTGTAAAATATCTCGGGTTTATTATCGACAGCAAACTTAAGTGGGATGTCCATATAGATAAATTATGTAAGAGGGTTGGAAACCTAGTAAAATATTTGGCTAGACTACGTTATTTTATTAATGAGACGAATTTGAACTTGATATATAAAGCAATTATTTTACCCCTTTTTGACTATGCAGACATTTTAATCGATTCATGTGATAAAAAATATATTAAGAAACTGCAAACTCTCCAAAATCGCGCGGGCAGAATAATAATGAAAGTTAATCCATATGAACACATTTCTAACGCACAAATTCATTCACTTTTAAAATGGTCATCTCTCGAATCCAGGCGTAAGAAAAATCTTAATGTATTTGTCTATAAATCAGTCCATAATATGTTATCTCCCAGTATGAATGAAATGTTTCAACCCCCTTCTCATATTTATTCCCTCCGCAATTCCGGTAACTTTGTTCTCCCTAAACCTAGAACTGAATATTGTCGCAGAACTACCCAATACAGAAGCTCAATTCAATATAATACTCTTCCTCCTACCACTAAATTACTTCAAACTGTTCAAACATTCAAAAAGTATTTAAACAATACTATTCCAGACTTCTTGTAGCTGTATCTTTTTTTTTTTTTTTTTTTTTTTTTTTTTTTTTTTTAAATAAATAAATAATTTACTTGTCTAGCTTTCTCTCTTGTATAAATATCGTAAATATTTCTCTCATGTTTCTTGCTTTACTCGAATTTGTAATTATTATTGTAAGTTCTTATTTTGCTGTAAGTTTTCCTTACTTTTGTAATAACTATTTTCATGTTTTCTATTTCTATAGGGACCCCTCTGTAAACCAGCATTGTTATGCTAACAACGCTGAGTAGGGCCATCCCTCCGTCTTTCTTTTTTTTTATAAGTGTGTCTTTATGATTGTAAATATATATATATATATAATTATGTTGATGTATTTTGTAAATGACGGAAAATAAATACAATACAATACAATACAATAGATTAGTTGCTACTTCCACTTTCTATGCAAATAAAATTCCAGGTACAATACACGCGATAATAATGACTCCCCAGCTAACCATCGACTGAGCATGTTCAAAAAGACGCTTTACGAGATGGATTAGTTGCTACTTTCAGTTTCTATGCAAATAAAATTCCAGGTACAATACACGCGATAATAACTAACCATCGACTGATCATGCTTATGAAGACGACGTTAGTTTGCTGATATCGGTCATCTGTGTTAGAATCACACGGCGTCCATCAGTGGTCAAAACTATGATTCGGCCATCTTGAGTCCAAATCGCTTTCAATTTTTCCTTATGCTTTGACTTTATCTCCCGAAAGAGTCTTCCTCGCTCTTTCGTCAAATTCTCTTTTATGAGAATGGGCGTCCCTTCCAAACCTCTGAGTTTCCTTCTTGCTTGGTAGACCTTGTTACGAGCCGTGTAGTTGGTGAATCGAACAATGATCCCTCTGGTTGATCCTCCATTTTTCGATCCTAATCTGTGCGATCTATCGATGTCTCCTCTTGTTAGCTTTATGTCCAATTTCTTCTCACACACTTTGTTAATCATTTCATCTGTCTTCTCATTCTCTCTCTCATCCAGGTCATGAACAATCAGGCAATTTCTTCTTGAGTATTGCTCAGCCTCTTCGTGCTCCTCCTTCAGTCTGGCAAATTTTCTTTCCAATTCACTGATTTTGCTATCTCTCTCGGAAAGCTCAAATTCAAAACTTTCACGAATGCTTTCAGCAACTTTTTCAGTAATGACAGATGTTAGTTCTTCAATAAGTGTCAGCTTTACCTTTGATACAAGAGAGTCTAGAATATCGTTGTTGTCCTCCAGTACTTTCTTGACTTCTCCGCGTATATCTCTTGCGATATCCTCGGTTTGAAGTTTCGCGCCTCTCGGCATCTTGACGCGTTTCCGGGTAATAACTTCCTTATATTTCACGAAAAGAGTTCACGTAGTATAAGTAAAACCAACACAGGTAGTTCAACGATCTCCCAAAGTACTCAAAAGTAGGCAAAATTCCTATGGGTGATATAGTTCCATTGCTGTTGTATATACTTCAGCGAAGTTGTGAGCGCTGAGCGAATCGTTAGGCACGTCCGTTCATGACGACAATCAGCTGAAGCTGATGTGTAGTGTGTTGATTACAACATTATGTTTTACCATTTTGAAAATGTCTTGTCCTTGTTTTTCTTGCTCGTTCACTAAATCAAGAAACAAATGTGCCCATACGTGTGTACATAGCACTTGACGAGTGCCAGAGTGATGCAAAATAAATAGTTTGTGAAGAATTTAAGATTGGGCGAAACTTTTCATTTCTTAAGAGAGCAGCGTGTCGAACAAAAAGTTGAAATAACGCTACACAAGAGAAATCCTTCGTAGAAAACAGCAACCACAGTGTTGTTGCATACATTATAGTTAAAGAAAAATGTGAAGTAATGAGGAAGATCACGCGCAAGTATTTGAACGAATGTGGGTTCATGCACGGGATTTTATGGGCTCGTAGCCTTCACAGCATCTTTCAACGTGTCAGATCGTCTTTTGCTATTGAATCCTGATTGTCCCCGGGGGGGGGGGGGGGGTTGTCCTCGGGGGCGGGTAATTGTCCTCGTGGGGTAATTCCTGAAGGGGTAGTTTTCCGGGGGGTAATTGTCCTTGGGGGGTAATTGTCCTCGGGGGTAGTTGTCCTCGGGGGGTAATTTTCCTCGGGGGTAGTTGTCCTCGGGGGGTAATTTTCCGGGGGGTAGTTTTCCGGGGGGTAATTATCTTTGGGGGTAATTGTCCTCGGGGGGTAATTCTCCAGGGGGTAATTTTCCGGGGGGTAATTGTCCTTGGGGGGTAATTGTCCTCGGGGGGGGGGGGTAATTTTCCGGGGGGTAATTTTCCGGGGGGTAATTGTCCTTAGGGGGTTATTGTCCTTGGGGGGTAATTCTCCGGGGGTAATTCTCCGGGAAGTAATTGTCCTTGGGGGGGGGGGGGGGGGTAGTTTTCCGGGGGGTAACTTTCTGGGGGGTGATTGCCCAGGGGGTAATTGTCCTAGAACCGAAACTTATTTTTTTTCTTCTATGAAGGGAATAGAAGTTGGTCATTATTCCCATGCCAATATAATTATCTAAAATTCTTCTACAATGCGCCATCTACATTATCTTTGTCATGTTTGTGGTATGTTGTCAACATGGACACGGGAGTCTATACTGGTGGGTTTTTAAAGGGGTCTTTTAGCAGACAATTAATGTTGCGCCATATGCAACATTGCCTGTTTATTTGTTTTTAAAGCATACTGGGAATTTTCTTTTTCTGCTAATACGTTTGTTCACAAACAGGTGTCAATGCTGGTCAACACTAATGCCTAGTTCACATTGGCTCTACGGCTATGATACGGCGGCCGTGCGCCCCCGAAATCGAGAGAAATTTGCGGCGGCCGCAGAGAATATGCGGTCGCCTCAGGTCACCCTAGGGCGTATCCCTATCTTTACAGGCCGTACGGGTCGCCGGGGGATTATAACGCGGAGTTATATCTGTTTTCATTTCTAGGTTCGCAGTAGCGATTAGACACGCCGTAGGCATGCCGTAGAGCGGTTCCATGGTGACCGTGCATCGGGCGTACGGTAGCCTTGCGTTTGATATACTTCAGGGGTAAAGCGGTAGCATCAGTATGGCCGCACGGTCGTCATATGATGCCCCTTCGGCCGCCTTGCGGGCCCTTGCGGCTGTCTTGCGTCTGCCTTAGTATTTGTCAAAACGTAACGGCCGCCGCATGGACGATCTAAGGCGACCGTGCGTCATCGCTTCAAATTAAAAATACGCCGTGTAGCTACCTTAAAGGGATAGTTGAGTTCTGTTTTCAGACCGCAAATGCCTTCAAAGTTCATGGTTATTGCTCTTATTCTTATCTATGACATTTATAGTGTCCTTTTAGAACCTAAAATAACTATGAAGGTAATTTTAAACCCCAAAATGTGTGAAATTTAGCCAATACGATCATACCAATTCAGCTCCACTTTAAAAAAAAACATGGTGACCGTTAATTAATTATTTGATTAAAAATAACAATACACGAGCCGGCTAATTGTGGGTAATATAAGCAACACGAAAATGCCAATAAAAAAGCCAACATCGGCATCGGCTGAAATACGACGTAAAAGGTGTTATTTCGTTTTTTCAACGGTTTTTTCAAATTGTTCAAAATATCTAATATTTGTGGTGGTACACAAATATTAGAAATTGTTATATTTCAGCCGTCTCTGAACCGATTTTGATCAAACAAAGATGATTTTGTCATTTAAATATTATGTACTTTCATATTTGACATTCAGTTTTTCATTATCTCACCAAAAAAAATAGTTTGTGTAGCGCCCTCTGTAACAGAGCTCAACTATCCCTTTAACATATGTGACCGCTACCGTATGTGACCGTGGGAATGCTGCGGCGGTCCTTTATTTGCTATTGGTCGTAGATATTTTAGACCGCACAGCCGCCGCGGCAAACGTGACCTAGGCATTACCAACCACAATTACAGGAGTGTATTAAAATCGTATCACTTTAATACGCGTTAACATTATTGTTTGTCAACTTGGCCTTTGAACGAGAAACGCTAACGCGCCGTGTACGATTGTTTGTTCGCATATTAAAATGAATACAAACATGTATTCTACGAATTTAGATAACTTTATAAATTTAGCTTTGATGTTATTTTTGAAATCTAGTAAGCCAAGGTGTATACGTAGATAGCAAATTGTATTACATCTCAAACCTACGAAGTAAATGGCTGAATTTCGTTAGATTTCCCTTCCCCGTCAAAGCATACACTTTTGAATTCATGAAATATTCAATGTTCTACAGTTCCATAATTGGCCAGATTTTTGCCTCTCGTACTTACCACATTCGAATGTTACGCTTAAATTAATATTATTCGGTTCTTGTGCAGTTAATTATCGCTTTATGATAGCGTATGCATGTGCTTCCGAAGGATCTTGGATATTACCATGAAGAGATAGATGTCAATAGCAGACCTGAACTTTGCTATGAAACCAATAGTGCTCTATTAAAAACGCTAAATTCTGAACAAAACAAAAAATGAAAATGCTCTGGCTCGGTCACTACTGAACGTTAAAAAATACATAAATTAACCAGGGTCCCGTATTATAAAACTTTTGACTTACCATAATAGTAACTTCCCGAGTTACTATTGTGGTAGTTACCATTGATGGTAACTACCATCGGAGCTTAATATCCGTTGCATAAAACCGATATTAACTAATATAAGAAAAACCCGCGAATAGTCTTCTTGGACGAGCCAGAAATTTAAGCGCATGCGCAATTCACGTCGTCTGCTAGATATAGCCACTGAGATAAACACCGAAGACGGCTGCTGCTACTCTACAATTATCATTAATCGTACGTATTTCTTGACTTTAATCATTTTCATGTGTTAATCGAAAGAGCATATTCATTCTGCTATACATATTGATAAATTTATTAGTACTGGCAATAAACTTGCAGCCTTTACTCAGACAGTATTTGCCATCGTACTCGGGTTTAATTTTAATGTTTACGTCAGTCTCCGCAGCCGTACGTGCTTTCAGAAGCCAGCAGGGACTAGAGTACTGAGCTCCCCGGAGGAGCTGGGTAGCATAATCTGACATTCCACTACTAGCATGACTAGAGTGGGTGGTGTTTGAACATTCGTTTCTCTACAATACCCGATGATTTAAAGTTGTTTAAGGGTAAAAAAACTTGCAATTACCTCATAATATCATTCTAAAAATGTAAAATACTAGACTCTCAATTAGAATATCTAGATAAAATTAAGACTCTCGATAAGACAAGTCGATTAGAATTTCAACTTCATTCAAATTTCTAGTCTATAATTATATAGACTCTCAATTAGAATTTCAACTTTATTCAGCTTCAGACTAGTAGTAGATCTATAATCAGATACTATTTAAAATAGTATAGACCCTAGACTATATGTCTAGTGTCACAGTGTGTGCATGTCAAGTGTGAGAGCTGAGGGATAATTGGGCCGGCGATTGGGCCGGCGATTAACAGGGGCATGAAATATAACGATATACTGAGCTGTATAAACTATAATCTAGATCGACTACATGTAAGCAGGGAGTTGGAAAAGCCCCTCCCTATGTAAGTTTGCGGGGGGGGGGGAGTTTTTATTTCTCAGACTCAAGAGTCGGACTGAGTCGGATTAAGGTCTATAAACCGAGTGTAGATTTACAGAACCCAATAATATTAACATGATTAAGTAGTAAACTATAGCATAGACTAGCTTTTACTCATACATAGATCTACATTGGTTGAAAAAGTAAATCTTTTACTATTATTAGTATTATAGGCCCTAGTAATTGTCTATTGTGAGTATTGAGTGGTCTAGTCTAAGCAAACTCCTTAAACTTTAATTTATTTTTCAATTGATAAATAATAATAATAGTTATTGATAATAATAATAATAATAATAATAATAATAATATATTGTAAAATGCATTAACTACATGTAGGCAGTCTAGTCTATATTTAAAAGTTAAATAGTGGTAATTTAATTGGCAGGTTTTGGACCTATACTAGTAGAAATATTGAGATACTGCATGAGTCTATAGATCGAGGCCCTATACTGATCGAGTAACAAAACCGAACAACAATCTTGTGTTTAAAAGGGTTTGATACCGTCAAATTTGATTTAACAGAACTCATTTTAAACAATCTTTCTGGCTTCTCATTAGTTTTTTAATTTTGTTTCTTCATTCTAGGAAATGTGAAACGCAGGCCGAATTTGACAGGTCGGGGATCCGCTGCCTGCAGACTACGTGAAAAAGAACCGGCAAGCTTTGTTCGGCAAAGCGGGGAACTGTGTGGAAAAGGTTTGTAAAATCCAATGCAGATCTATTTATAAAAATTTCCAGGACATAACTACACTGTCGCTCATATAGGTGGAATATTTTAGTTTTACCCCAATTAATGGAATTATTTTAAAAATAATTTAAAAATAATAGATCTAGATAATAGTATACATACTCAGATTTTATTGAATAATAATTTGCCAATGTGTGTTTTGCGTGAACTGCTAAAGCATGTGTATGCTACTATGCTTATCAACAAGGGGACCTACGCCATTAAGTCATAAATGACAGTAATGAGGATTAATGCCCCACAAAAGGGCACTAATATAGCACATCGACACGGTTTTTATCCTGGGGCCTCACAGTTACGAGGCCATTGTCTTGTCACTGAACTATGACTGTACGCAGCGGGGGCTAGGGTAGGGGGCTGTTTCCATAAATAAAACAAAAAGCAGAAAATGCTTTAAATTTTCAATAATTTATTGCATTTTACCCCGGTCCCCAACATAAAATAATACTCTGTGTGCCCATGCCTTGAGTCGTAATGCATGGCCGTCCAGAGGAATTTTTTTATGTTGGGGACCGGGGGTAAAATGCAATAAATTATTGAAAATGTTTTGCATTTTCTTTCTTTTTTTAAATTTATAGAAACTGCCCCCTACCATAGCCCCCGTCTGCGTACATTCATGGTTCAGTGACAAAGCAATGGCCTCGTAACTGTGAGGCCCCAGGATGAAAACCGTGTCGATGTGCTATATTAGTGCCCTTTTGTGGGGCATTAATTATCATTACTGTCATTTATGCCTTAAGGGCGTAGGTCCCCTAGTTGATAAGCATAGTAGCATACACATGCTTTAGCAGTCACGCAAAACACACATTGGCAAATGACTAATCAATAAAATCTGAGAATGTATACTATTATCTAAATATATTATTTTAAATTATTTTTAAAATAATTCCATAAACTGGGGTAAAACCAAAATATTCCAAC
>JAVYIG010010588.1:0-67927 GCA_035222895.1 Strongylocentrotus droebachiensis | reverse complement strand
CAGTTAGCACTCGAACATTGTATCTAGCTAGCAAAAACATAATGAGCGTAATTACTATCCAACAATCGATCAGTTTGATCGGGGCGCCGGGTTGTATACTCCTCCCTCTCCCACCCCAGGAAAAAAAATAAGAAGACTTATAGCATAACAAATCTTCGCCTTCTGACGACACCCTCGGGAACTACATGTATCTAAAAACTCATCTATTCCACAAACAACCCAAATAACCATAAAATAAGTTCGAATAAGTATTACAATGCCATCATCATTATGTCTTTTTAAATTATTGCTATTATTATTTTGATATAATCATATAATATGTTAAGTTTCAAGGAATTTACATGTTTTGCTAATTTCGTTAGTAATGTTAGCAATGTTTGATCTTCCTGGTAATTTAAGTAATGTTTATTTGTTAAAAGCATTTTTTTGTTGAGTGTGTTAATTTGGCCGATCGATATTTCGTTTCGTTGGGGGGGGGGGGGGTAATTAGGTCAGCTTTTTTGGGTCAACCATTACCGCATTTTTTTTTTTTTTTTTTTTTTTTAATAAAAAAAAAAAGGGGGGGGGGGTTTCCTCCAAATCATACACATACAAAATGTTAAAGGGGGGGGGGTGACTCTCCAATACAATACAGGAGACGATTCCTTTGATCATTATACCAGGATTTTAGAGGATCCTGCAATCAGCGGTTACAGAATTTCGCAGTAAAGACTATATTTTTCGTATGTTTAGCTTTTGTAATACATAATCTTTGCTGTAGCCCACATAATTATGGGCGGCGGATAGTTTTCAATGAAAGGGGTCGATATCAGGGGCACGTGAAGGCTATAGGGAGGTGGCTATGAGAAATTGTTTTGCGTGAAATGAGGGGTGATAAAAACATAGCACGTGTGGTAATTATGTCTCTTTTTAACATGAATGACATTTGATTATGTATTATTGCAGTTGCCCGAGTATGAAGTCCCCTTCATTGTCTAAACCTCATTTCTTGAACAAAGGACAATCAGTATTGATTACCTTGGCTTTCTATATAAGTTCAAAAGGGCATGGGGTTTAAGGGATGATATGTTGAAAGAAGCCTCGTTTCAATAGTTGAACAAAATCAAAAGTACAGTACTTGACTTACAGATATTTGAATAGAGAAGCAGGCACTGATCCAGGATTTCTTAGGGGAGGGGGCCCAACTTTTTTTGTTTTGCTCCCGAAAATTTGAAAATCGCGCCGGCCGAGGGGTGGGGGGGGGGGGGGGGGGGTAGTGAGCACTATTTTTTTTTTTTTGGTCCTCAATTTTTTTCTCATTTGCACCCCCCCCCTTGAGCGCCAGGGGGGGGGGGGGCCCAACCCCCCAAAAAGGTAAAAATCACATGATTTTACATGATTTTTTTCTCAAGGGGGGGGGGGGGGCCGGGCCCCCCTGGATCCGCCACTGTAGAGAAGAGACAGTGACATGAGCAGTGCGTAAAAAAAAAACTTTCTGTTTGCCGAGCTCTTTTAGGAGTTGGTGTTGTGTAAGTACGATTTGCTCACATGCAGTTATATCTAAGTATTTTATTGTTTTATTACTGCAGAGCTTTATTGAAGTTTACCAAAGCTATTTTGGTTCATAATTAGTTTCGCAGCTGAGCATGATCAGACCTATAATTCTAAAAGGGCACATATCGTTCTTATATAATTTGGGTGGTATACCTAGCTGTTACTAAACAGCTGCATGCTCCGACTATAAATAGGCTCTTTAGATGACCACACAAGGGAACATGTTGTAAGCAACAGTGGGAAAATATAGGTAAAAAGACGCAGCACCTCATCAAAGGACAATTTCATATTCGAAAGGAAAAGGGACGCTTATCAAAAGAAACAAGGGGATCGTACTTATCATGTTACAGAGGGGCATTTATCCAAGGTGATAAGGTGCACTTATTACAAAGGAAAAGGGGCACGTGTAAAAGTAAAAGATTCATCTACCAGATTTTGATACGGGCACTTGTGAGAAGGGAGAACGGGCACTTAATTATCGGAAAGAGAAAGGGACAATTATATCTGAAGTAAAAAGAAACACTGTTAACCTCAGCCCCCCCCCCCCTCCCTCTCCCTCCCTCCCTCCCCCTCCTTATCTCCATCATCTACCTATACATTTTCTTCGCATTGCTGCAGAACTTGTTACAATCAAAGCCCTGCTAGTACATTGTATATTTCTTTTTTCTTTCTATTTTTGAAGGTTTGCTATAATGTTCTAAAGGGGAAAGCCACACATATTGTAAAAGCCACAAACACAAGGCTGGTGTCCAAGAGATTAAAAACCCACTTAAATAATGACCCACACTAGTCAACAATTCAAAAGCTAAGAAACAAAGCTTTAAATCAAATGAATCATCTAGTTTTTCAGAGATATGTGAACTACCTTCCTTAGAACAAACGTTATTAAGAACTGATGAAAACGAATTGGTTCCCAACATAGTCAAGACCTTGCACTTTTAAACTTTCCCAAAACTTGGCATAACAACACAAACAATAAAATATGCATATCACAACCAAAACATTTGTTTGAGGTTTTTAATCACTACTTACACATTTGGTTAACAAATTCACTATAACTTATGCATTATAAAACATGATTTTATTTTCCAAAAATCTAACACTTTCCAGCAAAGTTGTTCAAAAAAAAAGCATGAACTTACTATTATGAGGAATTCATTGATCTTTTCTTGTGCACAGAAATAGACAAATCACACATAACACTACATTTAATATAAGCACGTTGTAGGCATGAGCTAAATAGAAGTAAATGTACTGAAGTGTTGGTGTAACTGGTAAACATGAATATGCTCCTCTATGTATGTTTTACATTCTCTTTTGTAAACTAAAAATGTCACAAAGTCATGGAAGCATGTGATCTTTCAAAGACACAGTATATATACATATTTGAAGTGTACTAATTTGTTTAAATGTCCTTAAAATATTTTTACACATCAAGATTAGCTATATGCGAAAGACTCAATGCTATAAATGCACTTATTGCTAAGGCTAAATCTTAGATATGAATTGAGTGAATTTATCACCTACACGATTACAAATTAAAACTAGATGGAATTCGACTGCGCGCAGTCGAAATGATGCCTCCGTCATAGAGCAATTTTACAAACCAAAACAGAAGAAATTTTTCAAATTCAAGTTCAATTGTAATCCATTAACAGGTTCTCAGAATATCGTGATTACAAGCAATTTCTCATATACATATATGACCCTTTGATCTTTGACCTCATGACCCAAGAATCTACTCAGTTCATTGGCTCTGCAAGATACATACATGATCTAAGTTTGGCAGAAATCCATCAATCTGTTCTAATGATAATGCGATCAAAAGCTATTTTTGCATACATAATGAGCCATATGACCTTTGACCTTGACCTCATGACCCCAAAATCTAATCAGTTCATCGGCTTTGCAAGTAACATACATGATCTAAGTTTGGCAGGAATCCATCAATCGGATCTTGAGATAACGCGATCACAAGCTGTTTTTGCATACATAATGAGCCCTGTGACCTTTGACCTCGTGACCCAAAAATCTACTCAGTTCATTGGCTCTGCAAGATACATACATGATCTAAGTTTGGCAGAAATCCATCAATCTGTTCTAATGATAATGCGATCAAAAGCTATTTTTGCATACATAATGAGCCGTATGACCTTTGACCTTGACCTCATGACCCCAAAATCTAATCAGTTCATCGGCTTTGCAAGTAACATACATGATCTAAGTTTGGCAGGAATCCATCAATCGGTTCTTGAGATAACGCGATCACTAGCTGTTTTTGCATACATAATGAGCCCTGTGACCTTTGACCTTTAACCTCGTGACCCCAAAATCTAATCAGTTCATCGGCTCTGCAAGATACATACATGACCAAAGTTTGGCAGGAATCCATCAATGGGTTCTTCAGATAACGCGATCACGAGCTGTTTTTGCATACATAATGAGCCCTGTGACCTTTGACCTTTGACCTCGTGACCCCAAAATCTAATCAGTTCATCGGCTCTGCAAGATACATACATGACCAAAGTTTGGCAGGAATCCATCAATCGGTTCTTCAGATAACGCGATCACGAGAACGGGACGTACGGACGGACGGACGTACGGACGTACGGACGTACGGACGTACGGACGGACGGACAACCCGAAAACATAATGCCTCCGGCTACTTCGTAACGGAGGCATAAAAAACAAAAAACAACAACAAACATTACACATTGAAAATCAAAATCATGATTGCATGGCTTGAGAGGCTACATTTGGTGGTGCACGTGGTTATCCTGACTGTTCTCAGAAAATATTTATAAAAGATTCCTGTGAAGGAAAACATTTTTGAAGGACTTTCCATCAGTAAAACAATGGATGATCCCACACACTTTAGTATAACATATCATTTTCTCTACGCCACACTAATATGTCTTTATAAAAAAATACTATGTCTTAATACAATTCTATGACTTGAAGCTCAAAATATCAAACTTTCAAATATCCTGTAATTGTTTAGAACAAGAAAAGACAAAAATTCTACTCAGTTCCATCAGTTCATAGCTAAGCCTATCATCATGAGTACTGGATCAATACTGAGTGTGCTTTGAGCACAGTCAAATATCAATATTCACATGATTCAGTTTAATTCTATTACAGATATTATTTTACCATCAATGAGGAGTACTATCATTCTAAATTGCTTTTCAGTCAAATAAAATTTCACCAGCAGAAAAAATAGAAGGCAATTTCTAGAAGGCAATTTCTTTTCAATGAGCATACCGGTACACATAATTTCAAACAATTTTTTATTACAAGTGATCAGAATAAAGCCATAAATCTCTATTTTTCTTTGTCTCTCTCTCAGTCACTAATCATGATCATCACAGAAATTTGACATGATCAACAAATATTTATCTGAGTAATTCAAAATGTAATCTCTACCAATTCAGTAAGAACCGTAAAGAGTTTTTAGATACATAGAAATAAATTTTTCCAGATACATCATAACAACAAATTAGTTAATTATCTGTTTCACTTCTTTTCCACAGATAACATTTGATTCCATTTAAACTAGTTAGATTTATATTACCTTGGGTCATATATTAGCAGTAAAATAGAGAATTTATACATATCATTTATATCCTATATTCAGACTATTAATTCATTATAATCAAACAAAAGCTTGCCTTTTGAACAATACCATAATTTAACATATTCATTCTTGATAAAAAAAGTACTGTGTAGCACTTACCAGGGACTTAACCAGTATTTCAATATTTCTTTCTATATTTCTTCCTCACATCTACATAAACACTGTAATTGTTAGTATCATATATATATATATAAAGTTTGACAAAACAACCTTATATAAGATTCTTATTTACAAAACAATATGTTTCAAATAAATAGAAAATAATATCTACGACCTATACCCCATATTTCAGAAGAATATTTAAAAAAACTTGAAAATGTATAACATGTTATACATTAGCATTAAATGCTTTTAAATTACATTTAGAGAGTTGTAGAATATAAAACCCATTTTTACATGTGTATCTTCTTGTAAAGAAATTATTGGTTAAAATAACAAAAATCAACTTTAAAGCTACATCAGAACATTGCAGTGTTAGTTCAGGGGAAAAGACCTGTCATGCCTAACAGGCCATGCTATGTTTCTATGCATCCTCCCTCTCCATGATACTAATGCACACAAAAAGATAAAATATAACTTAACAGACATTGTTCAAATGAAATACAAACATATTTACATAGCACACTAGATGCTATCAAAACGTTTTTTTTCTTCAGCCTTTACAATATTATAAGGACAAATTAAAATATCCTTGTGATCAATTTGCCCGATGACTGAACCAACTATTTTAAAAACTAGGTTTTCATAATGAAAACCTATCACTTGGCTACCCTGTACACATTGCATCCAACGAATTGGCAGGACTACATTTGATCAATCATTGAAAATAACTATATAGGAAAATAGATAAGCTTATAATTAGAAATGAAGTTTGTATAACTATAACTATCATCTGTCATCCCTGTTTACAGAACATACACCTATTTGGCTATCATTCTAAATAAACCATATAAATTAGAGAAAATACACCTAAGCAGAAATTAATTCGCAAGGGATGATAACAAATTTAAAGTAGATGGCAGAATGTGTATCTGGGAATTTAGGGTGACGAGATATGCAATGTACTATTTGGATCAAGGGAATTTTAATGAAACTCTCAAACAGCAAACTCATTGTCACCCAACCCCGGGATGACTCAATAAAGCTAGCATAACAATGCCCAGTACATCAACATGACAACCTTCAATAAGGGGATATCCTGATTGAAAGAAGACAGATACTAGCTACATGTACATGTAGTCTGTTAATCCTGCATGCAATAGTACATGGAGGGAATACTGGTACCAGGAGTTCAGTAGGGATTGGAAAATGATCCATGGAAACAATACATGGAAATTTGACAAATGAGGGTAAAATACTGTGCTTCCTTTACTAAACTATAAAGTGATCAACTTCAATTGCTCCTATTCCATGATAATAACATTTATACAGTTGTAAAAACAGGATATAACAAACAGGCACCTTTTTGCTGAAAGGAAACAAAACTGAACAAATGACAACCGCATGTTAAGTATTTACTGGTAATGATTTTAAAACATAGGGAGATAATATTTACTAGTTTGTACAGCAGCAAATTCTAAATTATTGAGGTATATGTGTGGATTAAGTAAAAAATAATAATGAAGGATTGCATACCGGTAATATCTTTTCCTACAAAACAAAATGTAAATACGTTTTGGCTGTTGAAATCTAATGAATAAAAATATACCTTGTATGGTGTAGACTTCACTTATGTTATACATTTCACTGTTCATCTGTTTCTTTCACCTTAATTGATGTGAAATATATGTAATTTATTTAATTAATGTAAAAATCAAAATAAACCCACTACAAGTGATAACCAATGCACAGTCATCAAACATTATAAAAGTCACAAACTTTAGGATGTAGTTCTTTTCAGAATGGTATTGAAAACTTCATTCAGTATTTCCTTCATCAAAAAATGTAAATGACTGATCATTAAAAAAAAAAATTCTTCAAATTTCCTACCCTTCTATGATAATTAATCATTTCTCTGATTAGAGTGGTCAGATAATTGATAAATTATTATAATCACATAGATACATGATAGCAATTTTTTTTTTCTTCAATTAACATAGTGATTGCGATAACTTGATTGTCCTTCAAGACAATTATTAATTTTTTTGTTTCTTTTCGCTTTTTTGTTGTTGACAAAAATAGAATTATAAGTGCATGAGTACTTAATACGGTAATAGGCAAAGGGTACCAGTAATAAGCTTGAGCACACATTTCCAGTGCCCAATACAATGGTTTTTTTCCCTACTTTCATCATTATCTATTAGGTTAGGAAATTGCTTAAATATAATCACACCCTCTACAAGCCTAAATCAGACAATGTTATCTGGTTACCCACATAATTCTTCATACTGGTTGCGTTCTCTTTCCTATTTTAGAACAATTTAATGCCAGCAAATGGGTACACAATGTACCAGATTTAATGTATAATTACTAATCCTCTCTATAATGCAATGTACAATGACAAGGGAGGTTTTGATGTAATAAAAAAATCACACAAAACAAATCCTTATCAGGTGTTTAGGGCATGGCAGAATAAGAAAATTAGAATGGCACAAAGTAAAAAAAATATAAGCCGAGAGATCTATACATGAAAATTCATCTATTCGTGAGAGAAAATATAAATCTGATCAATCAGATCATTGCTGCAGTATCAAATATGCAGCTAATATACAAGCAAATCATTCTAATATAGATACATCATACAGATACGAACTAGATTTGTTACAAGCTACGTTAAGGATCGTCTCTGATCTCTTTAATAAAAGGAATTGCACATCTCTTCCCACTTACTCTTTCTAATCAGGATTTGCTAAAAAAAATAACATTTAAAGACATACATGAATGGTCACACAATATGGACATTTAAAAATATGACTGTGTGGTTTGGCTGTTTCATAATAGCGTAATTCATTACCTTTAAAACATGGACGACAACATCTGCAGTGAATGTTTGCTCTGAGATATTCACATAAAAAAGAGTGGAGGTATGAAAACAACCCCAAAGGCACCTTGCAGAAAGACGTGACTGGCTGATCGAAGGCTTCGTTGCTGCCGGACCACCTGCCCCTACAGAGGACGGGTGATACTTTAGAATGCAGCTTTGTGTAACTCGGCTACCTTCGTGAGCATGGCTGTGTGACTGGCAAATAGAGGAATCTTGGAGCTGACTCGCTGCCACCTTACACTCTGAGCATCGTCGCTAGCCTGTTAACAAACAAAAGTAGATAACACGATGATTTGTCAATCAATTTAATCCAAATTATACATTGAACGTATTGTTTCAAACTCACTGTCAATTAAAATACCAGAAACTACATGTATCTCAAATATTCAAGAATAACTAGATGGAACTTCGACTGCACGCAGTCGAAAATGATGCCTCCGTCATAGAGCAATTTTACAAACCAAAACAGAAGAAATTTTCCAAATTTGATTGTAATCCATTAACAGGTTCTCAGAATATCGTGATTACAAGTAATTTCTCATATACATATATGACCCTTTGATCTTTGACCTCATGACCCTAAAATCTACCCAGTTCATTGGCTCTGCAAGATGTCTCGAGTTAAATAGTAATCCATCTATCAGTTCTAATGATAATGCGATCACAAGCTATTTTTGCATTCATGAGCTGCATGACCTTTGACCTTTGACCTCATGACCCCAAAATCTAATCAGTTCATTGGCTCTGCAAGATACATACATGACCAAAGTTTGGCAGGAATCCATCAATCGGTTCTTCAGAAAACGCGATCGTGAGCTGTTTTTGCATACATAATGAGCCCTGTGATCTTTGACCTTTGACCTCATGACCCCCAAATCTAATCAGTTCATCGGCTCTGCAAGATACATACATGATCAAAGTTTGGCAGGAATCCGTCAATTGGTTCTTCAGATAACGCGATCACGAGAACGGGACGTACGGACGTACGGACGGACGGACAGACAACCCGAAAACATAATGCCTCCGGCTACTTCGTAACGGAGGCATAAATAGATTATAGCACAGATGTTCAACATCTATTTATAATCACATGAATTGAAAGATTGCAATCTTATACCAGGTACATGCTGCTTCGATTCTACAATCCTTTTAAAACATGATGGCATACAAAACTTTTTACTTGGTAACACATTTTTGTTATTCCATGAGTAATGGTGTTCTTACCTCCAGAGTGAAAGAACCAAAGCCAGAACCATCTTCATCATGGAAGTTCATTGCCACCGTCTCCATCCAGGCATTATCGGTGTTCCTTGGATCGTCCACATAACCCTTGTATACCTGAATGATGAACAATGACATAATCATTTTAATCAGAGTTGAAAACTTGACATATAAATCAAAGATGGAGACAGATTGTCAACACAGAGGTGCAGTTACCCTTCCTTTCACCTAAAAATGAAAATTACCAATGAAATTTGACCAAATATTAACCTCATAGTATTAAACCAGGAGATGATAATGCACATATTCACTTAATTCAGTTTCCTATGGTGATGCATGTCCTAAGATGGTTAATGAGATAGTGAGCTAACATGGAATGACAAATAGACTGAAAGTATAATGGTCCTCACATCACTTCCAGAGGGATTTTAAACATAAAACCTAGTACCTAGGAGGCGTGAAAGCTCAGTAGGTAGCGCAGTGTTCTCATAATCCGGTGACCCGAGTACAAAACCAAGTCGATGTGCTAGTGCCCTTTGGTAAGGCATTAATCCTCATTACCAGGTCCCTCGGAGAGGACCGAAAGCCGTCGGCCGTCTGGTTGCTTACTTACAAGCATTTATGCTTTCTTTGCAGTCAGGTAAAATAGCCAAGTCATTGAATGAAGGAGAAGATATGAGAGCATCTGTGAACCCTGGCCAATGAGCAAACATCCAACCCCACAGCATGGGGAAAACAGACGCTAAACAATGAAGATGATTGGACTAGCTGTGGAACATAAGGTTTTGGATTCTAAACCCAGTCAGAGCAATAACGTTCTTGTCAGGATATTGATCACATTTGCCACACCTGAACCAGAGGAGTAAATGGGTACCGTAGGAAATAAAATCCTTGAATGCTCAAGCTACGCTAGTGCCAGGGTAATAATCCAAAGCTCTTTGAATACTCATAGAAACTTTACTGAAGATACAGTATGTGCTATACAAAAATATCATAACTATGGCTCTTTTTTTCAAAAGCACATGTTCCTTACCTCCACACCATTCGAGAAGAGCTTCTCAACATGTTCCCCGATGCGAGCAGCTTCTTCGTCTGTCTTATTGAGGGCACCCAGCGCCTCTTCTCCAAACTCTCTCTTCAGAGTCTCACTGACCAAATGACCTGGCTCGACCATACCCTGTATTACAAAATATAAACATTACAAGGATTTAAAGCAGGGATTATTGATTGATTTGCCAATTAAAGGGACCACAAATATTTCTGAAATTAAGCTGCAGGCCACCAGGTATTATATAGACGTACTAAAGACCCATCTTGGGGTGGTGGAACATTGTCCAAATATCATATGTATCATATTGTCCCCATGGGCCACTATTAAAGAACCAGAGATACATAGTTGATAGGCACAGATTGTTGAAGTTCATAATTAAATACAGAGAAGAAGAAAAAAAATTGTTTACCGATTTGAAGTTATTTAGTATTCATTCACTAAATAATCTCCATCATGATGAAAAATGAGAGAATGTTCCAGCTCTTTTCCCTGGATTGAAATTCATAAGTAAATAGGACAATTATTAACAGAAAAATACCATTTAAAAATATACTTAAGATGTCTACTTACACCTGGTATTGCCCATTGCTGATTATCCACTCTCTGTATAGCAATGAACTCTAGAACTGGCTTGTCTTCATCCATTAAGATGGATCCATCTGCCTTTCTCTTCCATCTGTGAAAGAAGATAGGAGGTGAAAATGATCCAAATCATTCAAGGTACTACCATCCATGATTCATGGCAGTTACAACAAATTGGCCTCATTCATTCCATGTTGCAATTTACCAGTATGAAAAATTTCTTTTAGAAGCCTATGGCTAAATTTTGGTGTCATCAATAAAGAACAAAAACCATTAATAGGTACAATATTGATGATGTATATATACATGAGAAGTTCAAATACATTTGGTAATTATTGCTTGGAAATGTTACAATGCCATTTTTGTAAAAGTTTGACTGTGAAAGGCATAGATGACTTGCAATCGAAGCCATGATTATGAGCACTCGGCATCCTGGTAAAGCACATCTGAGCCAATCATTCGTTATTTGTTTGTTTGTTGTGTTTGTTTACCTTGTTGCTATGGGATCAGCTGCGTGGTTGGGACCCCATCTTCCTAGTAGACCCCTACCACTGAGTCCTGTACGGCCTTTGGGATTTCTGCAAGGCAAATAAAATAAGTAAAACAAAATTTATCAATTCTGAATCGACACCCGATTACTTGCAAGTTATCATGACAAAGGGTATACAAAACAGCAAAAAAGGTGCTCCAGAAAAAACATCTCAGAATTTGTACTTGCCTTGATTTTTTTTTATACAGAAGAGAGTCACATTGACTTAATATCATGTTTGCAACATTGTCATAATTCGACCCAAAGCTGGTCTAACATTATCTACATTGATTTCAATTTAGGGCTGACAATACCTGACATGCTACTATAAAACAACACATGATCTTCTGATAAATGAATTTTTAAGCATTCATATTGCAGTACAGTATGTCAAAGATTTAAAATGAAAAACCCAACCCCAGATGCATAATTTGCAATGCGACAGTTACAAAACAATCACAGATGAAGGAGAGTGATTATTTCAATGGATGTAAGATTATCATAATTCTATTCAAATGACATCTAACTCACAGTGGAAGCCCGTCTTTGATTTGGTACGCCTTCATGTGACTCCTTCTGTTGTATTTACATTTCTCATCCATCTGATTGTAGAGGAGTACTGGACGTGAGTTCTTTGGCATGCTCATAAGATCAATGTCTGCCCAGTGGGGACCTGCCTCTACACTCCGATGAGTGTATTGCACCGGTGTGTAGAGCGGGAAAGCAGTCTGGTGGAAGACAACAAATAAAAGAAAGAGATATTAGCTCATATAATACTGGTTAGCTATTATCACTAATAAACCCTCCTCTTATCATTAACCACAAACTCATATGAGTGACAGAATGTTCAGTTTCAATTTTCGGCATATGTAATTGAATAAAGGAGAACTAAAGAAAATCCTCAAACATGATAAAATATCTACTAGGTCACTTTATTGAAACCAAAGACAAATCAAAACATAAGGATGAAAGGTTGCAAGGAAGGCACAAGATCATTATAAATTTGAACATCCATGTAAATCTCTTTCATGAATTCATCACCTCAAAGTAATAAACATCGCTCAATCGTTCAAGAGGATATTAAGTGTGAAATTCCAAGGTATTTGGTCATTGGATGTCCCATACGTTACTGAGTATTACGGAGCTCTGAACCTAAATCAACATCAAATAGGTCATTTCACTTCATATTTGGTCTCCTCTAAGCTCTAGTAGGGACATTATCTTAACACAATGATCAGATATACTAAAATCTTAGATGGGGATGGTGATATGTGGGAATACACATCTTTGCTTGTCCATACAAAGGTTTAACATTTAAATTGACTGACTTCTAAAGATTAAGAAAAAGGTAACTTTTTAGCTTTCTACAGTCTATGATCAGAGTCATATAGAAGGTTGTCTACATGGAAAGAAGAAGAGGGGAAGACCTCGTAAAGGCTTTCTAGATGATTTAATCGCAGAATGTGGAGCAAGGGAATATGAAATGCTGAAACGGATGGCTCAAGACCGTGGTACTTGCAGAGACACTTGATGTAGAATTCTGTTTGGGTCACAGAACCTGTCATACTGACAGATCACTATTGATGATGATGATGATGACTGTCTAGATGCATTGCCTTTCAAACTCTACACACGACATAGACTTACCTCCCAGGGTACCTTGTCGTCTGGGACAGGGTATCTTCTCATAGCAGTCCCAGGATAGGGGCTGGCCCGAGACTTCTTATGGATCATGATACCTAAAGCTTCCAAGGAGACAGGCACTTCAAATCTAGATACCTCCTCGGCAATGTCTACGGAATCTACAAAAAAGAGAAAAGGAGAGGATGCATTGTACATAGCAAAACTACATTGGAATGCATTAAAAGGAGTAAAGTAATTTCCTAGTTAACAGGAAGACTAGCCTCAAGACAGTTCATTTATTAGATCTTTTCCTTCATGTTAAAACCTATTGGCTCACTGCTGCCACCATGTTGTGTTATGGGGCATGGCCTAATGTCAAATACATAACACACTGTAGATTATGGACACAATAATAAGTGGAATCTTGAGACGATAAAATATAGACTCACATCTTGCTCGGGTAAAGATTTATTGGCACGGACCAATACAATAGGCAGAGTTACAATGATATGTCAGTGCGCATCATGTAGTTCCATTTACAATTTGTTGCTGAACTGTCATATAATACAACAATTCCAGGTGAAAACCTCTGGGAATGAGAGAATTCAGAAGTCAACAGGTTAACATTACTAACTCTCACTACATCAAGGGTTCAAGAGATATATAATAAATCCTCCTTCTATGATTTCATCTAACATACATTGCACAAAGATAGCGATTTGTCATGATATATTTGTATATACCTTCTCTTCTTTGGATGTCCTTGAGTTTGGGTGGTGCCAATTTGACCTCCATATTACCGCCACTTGAAAGAGCACTGATAATCCAATCCAGGGCATCATTGGTACGTTCCATCTTCAATGACAAACAAGAAAGAACAATATTGATCAAAAAAGAAAACATATCACAACTAGATGGAACTTCAACTGCGCGCAGTCGAAATGATGCCTCCGTCATAGAGCAATTTTACAAACCCAAACAGAAGAAATTTTTCAAATTCAAGTTCAATTGTAATCCATTAACAGGTTCTCAGAATATTGTGATTACAAGCAATTTCTCATGTACATATATGACCCTTTGATATTTGACCTCATGACCCTAAAATCTACTCAGTTCATTGGCTCTGCAAGATGTCCAGAGTTAAATAGTAATCCATCTGTCAGTTCTAATGAGAATGCGTTCTCAAGCTATTTTTGCATACATAATGAGCCCATGACCTTTGACCTATGACCTCATGACCCAAGAATCGACTCAGTTCATTGGCTCTGCAAGATACATAGATGATCTAAGTTTGGCAGGAATCCATCAGTCTGTTCTAATGATATTGCGATCACAAGCTGTTTTTGCATACATAATGAGCCGCATGACCTTTGACCTTGACCTCATGACCCCAAAATCGAATAAGTTCATCGGCTCTGCAAGTTACATACATGACCTAAGTTTGGCAGGAATCCATCGATCGGTTCTTTAGATAACGCGATCACAAGCTATTTTTGCATACATAATGAGCCGCATGACCTTTGACCTTGACCTCATGACCCCAAAATCGAATAAGTTCATCGGCTCTGCAAGTTACATACATGACCTAAGTTTGGCAGGAATCCATTGATCGGTTCTTTAGATAACGCGATCACAAGCTATTTTTGCATACATAATGAGCCCTGTTACCTTTGACCTTTGACCTCGTGACCCCAAAATCTAATCAGTTCATCGGCTCTGTAAGATACATACATGACCAAAGTTTGGCAGGAATCTATCAATCGGTTCTTCAGATAACGCGATCACGAGCTGTTTTTGCATACATAATGAGCCCTGTGACCTTTGACCTTTGACCTCGTAACCCCAAAATCTAATCAGTTCACCGGCTCTGTAAGATACATACATGAACAAAATTTGGCAGGAATCCATCAATCGGTTCTTTAGATAACGCGATCACGAGAATGGGACGTACGGACATACGTACGTACGTACGGACGTACGTACGTACGTACGTACGGACGGACGGACAACCCAAAAACATAATGCCTCCGGCTACTTCGTAACGGAGGCATAAAAATACTTTCAGCAGTGACGACAACTGAATATTTGACTTTATTTATTTATTTAATTTGCAAATAGTGCCAAATGAGACAAATATTATGTTATGACAATGTATTTCAAACTGAAAACGTTTCCTTCTTTGTTCAATGACAAAATTATTTGTATAAAAGGAACTTCATGTTCAAATAGGTTTTAATTTGAACTGGTAATATAGTATGGATATGTTGATATGCATTTTTTTTAAAAACTCATACACTGCATGATACATGATTTAAAATCACTTAATGCAAGTTTCCCTTCAAAGGCAATCATGAAATCACAACTAAAGATAAGCTTTTTAAGCTACGAAGCTGAAACTAATTGCAAATCTTCTTCAATTAAAGAGAAACGAGATTGGGGGTACTTACCCCGTTTTCCAATCTGACTAGTCTTTCTTCAAAGCCCTTTCCTCCATGCATCCCAAGAGGTCCTGCTTTGCCCTTTTGATTCTCAGCGTCGTCAAAGACTTGGTCTAGCTTCATAGTCATGTCTTCCACTCTGTGCACAAACAAAAATATTATAATTCAACAAGATTGTTTTAAGAACAGAAGGGAAAATGCCATACAGTCCCTATGAAAGACTGCTCTAGCTCAACATTTTCAATAAAGACTTAATGTAAAACCTCAGAATGTCGCTGCTGTTAGATTGATTTTGTGATTCATCGATAAATATAATTTTTGTTTAGTAAATTGATATTAGGTATACAAAATTGAACATATACAAGCAATCAAGCAATTAACACAAGAACAACAAAGCTGAAATTTGCTTGAAACCACATAATATAGGGCTCCAACATATCTTTACGCTCGGGGGAACGCTAATTGAGATTTGTCAGGTCTGTATGGATGAGCCCTGTATGGATGAGCCCCATGTTATTAAAAGTGTTTACATTTTGGGGGTCCGGACCGAGATCTGGGGTGCCTGCTCTTGTCGAGCCCTGAATAGTGGGTCTGCAATGCATTCAAAGATGCTCCTTGATTATGTAATATAATCTACTTAAGAGCTACCAACCTGTCACCAGCTACTTTGACTCTCTCATTCAGGTCCTGTTGCACCAGTATTCTCTGTTTAGCTGTGTAGTTATCTGCATTGATGCCTTCCCATAGAACAAGGGTCTTCTTTTCTTGATCAGTCAACGATTGCTCTACAAAGGAAGGTCAAACATTGACAAGAAAACATATGGTTAATACTAGTATCATGATATTGATATACCAGTATTACTTTGTTGTACAACCCTTTTTCAAAATCAAATTCATTTTCATCTGCGTTTGACATATTTTTGCAGTTTTAATCACCCTCACAGCAGCACAAAACTCAACATCAACTTCCAGTACTCACATATAGCACTCTAATTATGTAAAAGTAGCAGCATTCCACGAGCGTTGGAATTTTCTTTTCTGTAAGTGTCATCAAATTTTATCAAGAATGAATGTAAACCAATCCTATATCAGGTTCCGAGGTTGCCGACTCTCAGACACATCAAAGGAAAGAATATAGCTGATTTAACATTGACTACTACTCTGTCCATCCAAGGCAACATCAATAGTGATCTGTCAGTTTATGACAGGTTCAGTGACCCAATCAAAATTTTATATCAATTTTTCTGCAAGTTCCTTGGTCTTGAGCCATTCGTTTCAGCGTTTCATACCCTGTTGCTCCACATTCTGTGATTAAATCATCTAGAAAGCCTTTACAAGGTCTTCCCTCCTTCTTCTTTCCATGAATACGACCTTCTACGACTCTGAGCATCAAGTCCTCATCATGCCGCATTATGTGTCCAAGCTAGGCCTGAGTCAAACCGTTTAACCGACGGTTATCCGACCGCATTCATCAAAACCGTTTAACCGTTATTTGCATACATTTTGGAATGTGCTAATAGCCGATGATAAAGATAATCAAAGAAACCTCAGTGTAATGTTACACCCTGGCCGCTGCGCGCCAGCTTTCTGGCAGCAGTAATCTCCATGAATGAATTTGTAAACAATAAAACAACCAGCCCCATTCTCTCTTTTGTCACCCTCTTTATTTCCTTCTCTCTGCAATGTGTTCATCGCTCATGTACCTTTTCTTATTACTGCACTCTCACAAGCAAAGTTCTAAATGTTTACACATTCGATGGTCAGTTCCTCTCACATCCCTTCTCCCCGAGTCTCTCTCTCTCTCTCTCTCTCAATATTAATATCCATCCCTTGCCGACTCACCCCATAAAAATAATGTTCATATATAAATAAAATGCAAAAATAATGATAACAATAATAATTGAAGTTTTAGAAATATCAATCAACAAAGTCTTGGATATTGTGAGTAATTAAAGTTTTTGATCATTCTTCAATTCAGCCGATTAACACAGCCACCCTTTCTATTTATTCTCACTTGTCTTACTACTTCACTCTCTCATGTCCCTGCCTGGTCCATGCAGGGACATACATGCCAACATTTGAAAATCAGAAATCTGTACACTATGTGCGCGAAGCGCACATCACGAGCGCGAAGCGCGAAGTCCTTTTAGCCGGGGTCCAGGGCCCGCTTTAGGGCCCTGGAAGCTCTGGGTTTCCAGATGCTCTCTGGTGCAATCTGAGCCTATTTTAGGGACCATTTCCCCTAAAATTCAACCAAAGTTTATGGGTAAATTTTTGTGTCATACCAAACAAAAAAGTGATTGAAGTGAATTCCACATTTTAATTTATCCTTGGCAGAGGCAGAGCAGATAATAGACATAGATTTAATTAGCCACTCATGCAGAGTGATGCATTTAAGTCTAGTTACTTTTTAAATAATTATACATGACATAGATCTATGCATAAAATGAGACTGCCAATAATGGTATTCAACTTTCCAGACAACAGTCAACAATCCAAAATTATTGTAACTCATTGAGCTACATGTAAATGAGGTTGTCAAAATCAATGTCAGCAGAACAAGACTCCACCACTGATCTTTAGATCTTGCCGACAATAAATGCAGTATTTCATTATCAGAGATGCCAACCCTATATGATGGCTGTCAGTAACATTTACCATATTTGTCCGTAACAAATGGAGGTCTTTCCGGAACGCAAGACACCGCAGCATAATTTTCGCGCAAAACGTACACAAACACCCAATCACTCTTACTGCATTTCAAACCTACCATTTTTAAGTCCAAAATAAAGATATGCATAAAAACGTTTTAAAAAATCTGTTTCCAGTCAAAGGATCTCCTCCTTGGGTACTCGCTCTTTTGAGTGAATCCATGATAATATTCAGGAAGAAAACACCTTGTTCAAGCGTCGAATGGCAAATTCGAATCCACAGTCCTACACACGCACACGTACACTCACGATCACCAGTACCACAGACACTCCAGCCCAGGCCGCTAGGCCCGGCGTTCATGAACAACAACACACCGTATATCGCACTTGCAATGTGCCCACTGAATCACCGAAGTCTTCGCTACTATACTTTGAATGGGTATTGCGGGCGCCGTGCGCACGATCATCTACCACCATGCTCCCCCCAAAATGCACGACCGCACACTAGTATCAAAACAGTAATAACGGCGGCCGTGTTGTTTCGGAATTAAACAAGATGGCGGCGGACAGACCATGTGCGTGAAAGTGCCTATCCAGTGTAGTCAATGCTATGTATGGAAAGCCAAATTCCCCAAAATCGGAACGTTCCGTTTTTTAGGGCTATAAAAACTTCAAAAACGGAACGGTTGGCATGTCTGGACATGCTAGACCATGCATGCTCTCTCAGTCACACAGACATGTACACACAAACCTCCGGCGCCCAAATACACTGTACATACACACAGATGGAGAGGGCATGCTTGTCACATGCACACATGTGGGCGTGGCTTCTTGACCTCCCACTGAACTGGGTACGGTGAAAGCACGCGCGGTCACCAACCTGTAATTTATGCTGGTATCAAACTCCACCCACATAGCTAGAGAAACTTCCTGATTGGTCACTAACTTGGATCAGCTCATTGCAGGGTGTGTCTTGGATGTGTGTGATACACACTTGCACATACTTTCATATGGCAATGATACATGCAGGGAGCTCTCAATCTCCCTGCCCACGTGCAAACATTGCATTGCATAGGCATATATAAACACGTCACAGATCAAGCTATCTTCACAGAGTAACTTTACAAGGTTAATCATGATATCAGATGAGGATGAGGAATAATAAGACATGTTTTATGTTGTTTGTTACTGGTCTCTGTTTATCAGGATGACCCAATTTGTGCCATAGTCCAGCTCGGAATGCTCGGCTCGGAATGCTCAGCCCGACAGTCTGAAGACCAGCAGGGTTCCGAGCTACAGCACTATTACAAATACTGTATTTTCACTTTTTCAGATTATTATCAAACGGTTAAACGAAACCGCCCGTATACTTTTAACGGTTATCCGTTTAGCACAAAAACGGTAATGACTCAGGCTTAGTCCAAGCCATTTCTTCAACAATTGTTTCCAAGGCAACAATCATCCAAATTAGTGGAAAACTGTGATTTGATTGCACTACAATGGTAAGAGATATCTATTGATATCCAGTATCCACTTTCTCTTTTTATTCAAGTGATCGCTAATCCTCTGTATGTAAACAATATGTTACTGATCTCAAAAGAAAAGTTAATTTATGCAAATGATTGCTAAATCTTTAAAGAAGATACATATACAATCTAAACTTAATCTCTAATGATAAAGTAATCATGCTTACTGAGTTCAGGTATCTTCCAGTGGGTGCAAGTTCTACAACAGAGTTGGATGACGAAGCGTACGGCATAGAAGAAATGAGAGACCAAGATGAATGGTGGTGTGAGAGGGGGGCGGTTGAAGTATTCCTTGATCAGATCGTAGCGCTGAAACTTCCAGATAGTGTCGGTGTTGTCTTGGATGGCTGAAAAGGTGTAACTGCACAAAAGAAGGTAACATAAATATTATTGATAAAGTATGAAATCATTTGTTTGTAGACGGACAAAAATTAGTAGGAAAGGAGGATCTGCAGGTGGCTGAAGAATTGTAAGGGAAAGTTAACCAGTTCAATATATTTGTTTGCATTGGTCGCTACTCTGTTCTACTGTCTCAACCCTGTTCATCTACTATCACACTCTTATGAAAAACAAAATCATTCAATACTGATGCATGTCACAGTGTAGCAAGACAAAAGTACTCCTGCAGTGGACCTATGACGCATGCCCCACCAACATTGGCTCTGCGGATATCAATGCACGAAAACAACTTCCAAACTTCAACCTTGGACCAAACACAAAATATAATCCTCACCCTAACCCTAAATTAAACCTGAATATCACCCTAAACTTAACCCCCTATCCTTGAGGAAATAAAGCCCGAAGCAATTGTCAGTACTAATGTACGGTCACTCCTACAATGAAACTGACCTGAAGCATGGCAATGAGTAAGCTGAGGAGAAGGGCATTAATGATCATCAGATCATTGACTGTATCTCAGTATCATTATTATCTATCATCCTATTCCAATAAAAAAATCATGTACATATAAAAGAACATTACCAAGTGGCAATGCTTAAGAACTTTTTAACCCGACTGACCTGAACATGGCAATGAGGAGATTGAGGAGTAGAACATTACTGATCATCATGTAACCAGCTAAGAGGACAATGCCAATCCAGGAATGTTCAGGACATGGGAAGAAGTCCACACCATCAACAAGAGTGGAATTGTCTGTGCAGTCAGAACCTATAGAAGCAACAAGAGGAAAGATCATTATATTAAAGGCATTGTTTAACAATGTTTCCAGTTTTACAAATCTAAGATGCGTGGCCCTACGTGTTATCAGTGTCTGTGATATGGTGTAATATTGAAGCCCTAAAAAAATTAAGCTTCAAAATGATCACGAAGTGCCTTAAAAAGGTAAAACATCTTTGAGTGACCGGTTTGACCATACTTGTTTTCCCCAGTAGACTGTAGTGTTAAGTCCAATAAAAAAATCTTGATAATTAGACAGGCGATCGGCTTGTAAAAGTCATGGGATTCCTGAATGACCTAAAGGTTTATAATTTATGATTGCAACATGAGCTACATCTAAGATTTTATTTAGAATCTGAGGCAAAGATACCCAATCCCTTTAATTACCTTCAATGACTTCAAGAAAGAGCTCTCCAAAGATCTGGAAGTATGACCTCATCAGGATGCCTCTCATGATGACACTGACGTCCGTCTCGTTAGGAAAGAGAATGGCTTGAGATGCGATCCCGTAACCAATGAGGAACACAGCCAGGATGGCCACAAAGAACATCAGGTCAACCATCTGACAGGGAAAGAAAAATCAGATACATATATTTACAATTGAAGACAATTATAACTGAATTATAACCTGTGAAAGATATTCACTAATGATAATTCACAACAATTATTCTTTGCATTTATGTGCACGTATATATTATTTATAACACATGTTTTGGGGATCACAAACATAGAAGGTACTTCTTTATTGGCTTTGGTCGCCCAATGTAATAAACAGGCTCGGGACTGCCAGCCAAGTCTACTTCCTCCACATTTTTAGTGTAAATGTTCTATACTCCAAAATATATGGCAATCCACGATTTTGATCTCTAGCTAATAAAGAGTTTGAATATCTCTGATTAGGAGCTAGTTGTTGGACTGACCATCCTTTGGATCATGATGAGTTTGGGTCCAAGCTGCTTGCTGATGGAGAAGATATGTAGCGCACGGATGAAGAAGAGGGTGAGGTTCAAGGAGAGGATGACGTGACCTGCTTCAGTAAAGCCGACAAAATTCAGGATCTCTGCTACTGCAAAGGTGATCAGCGTTGCCAGGTCAAGAATGTTCCAGTAGTCGGTGATCCACGCTAAGAGGCGGCTCGACCAGCTGCTGTTTTCACCTTGTGCAATCTGTATGACAGCAAAGGATTTTAATTAGCAGTCATCTTGGATTGTCTGGGCAAGTTCAAGAAACTGGTTACTGATGACATCATTACTTCAGCCTGTTGTCAGTGTATAGTTATTGAACAACATTTATATGATCAGCCTTCAATTATGTATATTCCTTGTTTGGGGAGGGGGGTTCTTTCTTTTCCCCCCTTTTCTACATACAGTTAACAAAAGACAGAACGTCTTTGCCAGTACGATGGAGATCTGTCACGTTTGAATACTAAAATTCAGCCCAAACTGAAACTTTCTTTACAATACAATTTTTCAGCTATCAAAATACCAACACGTAATTGCTCTTTGTGACATTCTACTACACTTTCCAATCCTTTTGGTTATCTAATGTGTTACATCATCTATTGTCTGCCAGAAGGGCGATAACTCTAACTATAGTGCTACCACTTAGCATCCTTCTGGCTTCGAATATGAGCCATCATTAGGATATAGTGACCTATGACCCTGACACATGCAGATAAACAGTACAATTTTACTTACATGAAAATATCTCCAAAGATAGGCTTAAAGATATATATAATAGAAGGTTGCATCATTACCTGTCTAAACTCCTCTGTGAACAAAGACACTACCCAGACGATGAGCACGTACTCAAAAATGTCCTTCGCAAATTTGCCTAGGATGACATAGCTGTACAGCACCAAGAAGACTATGTAGGACAACTGTAGTAGCAGTAGATGTAGGGGTATAGAGATGGGAGAGAGAGAGAGAAGGAGAAAGAGAGAGAAAGAGAGAATGAGAGAGAGAGAGAGAGAGAGAGAGAATGAGAGAGAGAGAGAGAGAAAGAGAAGATAACTGGCATGATATATGATCTTTGAGGTTGGACATCATTATCTTCACATATCTATTGTATTATAATGTACACTACTATATAATGCAAATCAAAGCAGACCTGCAATGTAAAAACCCAATACCTGTATTTTCTAGTTCAATCTGATCCGTGACCTTTGACCCAATTGAACCACACCTATTCTAATCATTATTCTGTGCAAAAAATGCATGAAAGAACTAATTCACAAGACACTCTAATACTTAAAAAATACATTTACCAAAATATAAATACCATCACCATCTTTAACTTGAGCTGCAAAGAGGTTCTTCTGCATGCTCATCAAGTAATGTTTGAACACCACCAATGTAAGTTAGAAGAGTTTAACTATAAAGTTTTCTACATTGTTGACGAGCATACCAGGCATTGATACTTACCACATTATGTCTGAAAGTGATCATTGGCGCATCGTAGAAGAACTTGAATCTTTGCCACCAGGACAGATCCTTGCCACTGTCCCTGATGTCTAGCTTAGCATTCATAAGGCTGAACGTATCTTCGTCTTTATCTTCACTTGGCGGCTTGGGTTTGGCAGGATGTCCATTTGTGTTCTCAAGTAGCCTGACAACAAGAGAGATACATTATACAAATTTCTGACCATATCCTCGTACTGCTTACCATAACGGGTGATTTTTCAACCGATTGTGAAGAAATAATTCATTTTCAAAATTCCATCACCCATCAGGCGAACCTCTCCAGTAATACATTACAAGGTCATATCTATTTGTAAGGGTTTTCAATTTTATAATTGCTCTACAACACATTTTGTCTTACAGAGGGACATAAATGACCACTGTATACAGGTGGCCTTTATAGAGAGGTGGCTGCTATGACCAGTTTGACTGTATTTAACTTTTTACTTCAATGCAATAGGTGGGACAAGACAATAGCTGAAAGGTCAAGCCCCAGGTTTTCCTCCACAGACTTTATAATCTAAATTCATAAAATATTACTTATGAGGGTACCTGTGTGTGAGCTTCAAAAATTTGGAAGCTTGGGATTTATGAAAAGTATTTCTGAATTAGCTTGGGAAAGTTGATATAATGATCTCATTTCTCAAATTCCCTGATTCTTCACCAATCAGCATCCATCTCACATGAGAGGTGGATCCAGATCAAGATCTAAATCCTTTGAGATCAATTACAGTTGCAACATTCTTACAAATTCTTGTAATTATATGATATGATATGATATGATACGCATTTTGACTACGCATTTTAACCGGGTGACTCTGGGTATTGGTGCTAATTCATTATTTTGTATACAAACTTCTCTCCTCTAAATTATGTCTTTTTCTACTGCTACTACATTACTTATTTTTTTCAGGAACCTATATTATACAAGCACTGCTGTTTATTAGGTTGCTCACATTCTACTTAATCTATTATATGAATTGAGCATCATTGAGATGTGCTCATTTATACTACTATTGTATTGTATTTGTTATTTTATATGTCTATATTTTCTGTAAAATGTGAAACAATAACAACAAAAAATCAAATTAAAAAAATACTAACATGGTCTGGCTTGCCATTCCATTGTCTCCGTTGTCTGATGGAGGATGGACAACCATCTCAATACTCTTGTTACTTGGATCACCTTCAGCAACAAACACATCATCCTGCACAGGCAAAAACAAAACATTTGAAATGCTGAAATGAAATTAGCAGACACTGTATCATCAATTGTAAAAATCAAGTGTATTTCCATCACTGCAGCAATTAATTAATTACACCTTAAAGACCACAGGAGTGGGCTATGATGGGAAATTTCGACACCATTCAGGTGTTTACCCAATAACAGGTGTTGTCAATCACTAAGATCAGCCTTCAGTTTTATGACCAACAGGCCTCATGTAATGCCTTGCATTCCCCCATATCAAAGTCATTATATTTCACTTTTCCCTCACCCAAAGACTTTCCAGAAACTATATAGGGGGTATTTCTTGATAGGCCTAGTTCGGTTTGCTGTGTGCAGACTTGTACACACATTAATGGTATTTCAACCAAGTCTGGTGACAGCGAAATATGGCTGTGTGCACTTGGAAACTGACGACCCACTCCCTTTAATGAAATGTATCTTTTGATAACAGAAAATTATAACAATTGATAGTAAAGATACAAATGATTATTAAGGAGATACAATAAATTCATGGAAGATACAAATGTTTGAAACTCTTTGTTATAAAGGGCCATGTTATGATATAAAATCCACATAAAACAAATATATCAATCTTTCTATCAATATTGCTAATTGGAATTAAAACTTAATTTATATGACCAGTGATGGTCAAATCTTCAATGATGATGATCAACATATCCCTACCACTAATTGCCTTCAGCATCAGCTTTGGTGGCGGAAGCATACAAAGCTGAACTTGGGAGCAATATACATACATTGACAGTTTCTGAGAAAGCACAAGTACAGTGATACCAGTACGACAACTGAATCCTGATACCATTTTACTGTGCCACATTTAACATCACTCCGAAAAAGAGCAAAAATATGAAAAATGATTGACATTACTTTTTATTTAGTATATTTGACCTGTAGATAAAGAAAATAGGTATCTGCTAGAACATAAAATGAAATAAAACTCTGTGTGCTACACAAAGGAATCAAGATCATTCTAAGAATAATTTAAGAACGGTTCTAAGAATACCGTATTTGCCGGCGTAAACGCCGCAGTATTTTTGGAAGAGAAAATATCAAAAAGTCGGGGTGCGGGGTATACGCCGAAACAGTAAAAATCGCAAGTCAAAACAGCACGTCCATTATTTGTAGGCAACTTCATACAAAACTAGATGGAATTCGACTGCGCGCAGTCGAAAATGATGCCTCCGTTATAGAGCAATTTTACGAACCAAAACAGAAAAAAAAAATTGAATGGTAATCCATTGACAGGTTCTCAGAATATTGTGATTACAAGCAATTTCTCATATACATATATGACCCTTTGATCTTTGACCTCATGACCATAAAATCTACTCAGTTCATTGGCTCTGCAAGATGTTCTGAGTTAAATAGTAATCCATCTGTCAGTTCTAATGAGAATGCATTCACAAGCTATTTTTGCATACATAATGGGCCCATGACCTTTGACCTTTGACCTTATGAACCAAGAATCTACTCAGTTCATTGGCTCTGCAAGTAACAAACATGACCTAATTTTGGCATGAATCCATCAATCGGTTCTTGAGATAACACGATCACAAGCTGTTTTTGCATTCATAATGTGCGCTGTGGCCTTTGACCTTTGACCTGCGTGCTCCAAAATCTAATCAGATTGTCTTCCTATGGTGATACACACTATCATTAAGTTTGAAGTTTAAATCTCCAGTGGTTCTTGAGATATTATGATAACAATCTCAATGTATGGAATTTCATAAGTTGACCTCTGTGACCCTTGACCTTTGACCTACGTGCTCCAAAATCTAATCAGATTGTTTTCCTATAGTGATACACACTATCACTAAGTTTGAAGTTTAAATCTCCAGTGGTTCTTGAGATATCATGATAACAATCTCAATGTATGGAATTTCATAAGTTGACCTCTGTGACCCTTGACCTTTGACATACGTGCTCCAAAATCTAATCAGATCGTCTTCCTATGGTGATACATACTATCCTTAAGTTTGAAGTTTGAATCTCAAATGGTTCTTGAGATATCGCGCTAACAAACTCAATACAAGGAATTTCATAAGTTGACCTCTGTGACCTGTGACCTTTGACCTACGTACTCCAAAATCTAATCAGATCGTCTTCCTATGGTGATAAATACTATTCCCGAGTCTTAAGTTTAAATCTTAAATGGTTCTTGAGATATTGTGATAACGGTCAAACGGGACGGACGTACGGACGGACGTACGGACGGACAACCCGAAAACATGATGCCTCCGGCACCACCTTCGGTGGCGGAGGCATAAAAATATATTCACAAAATTGACTTGAAAACACATCGGACAAGATCTAGTCTGAACCACGTCAGCAGCAAATTTGAAGAAGTTATCTTTTTAATCGTTGTGCAACCAAAGAAATAAGAAGAAAACTGACCAGAAACTCGTACTAAAAATCGTACTTGTAAAAATGTCCTTGGCTTAGACAGCGCATGGCCCGGTAACCAAAATCATACCTCGCTCACTCACTCTGTGGTGGGGAGCTACCGGGCTGGGAGTTGCAACAAATCCAACGCAGCTTCGGAGATTCACAGCGCGCAAACGTCGGTGTTCTTAACTTTTCAGTAAGATAATTCTGAATTATAATTGAGACTATCTAATTAATTAAAGCGACAAACTAACCTCGGTAGATCTCTAATAACAATACAAAAGCTTGTTTATTTTCTCCATTTGGCGGTACGATAGGGGTAAGACCGGATAACATTATGGCCACAGCTTGGTTATGGCAGGCCATTCATGTTTCTGTATGCATGCGAAGCGCCCTCTAGTGTCCAATGATGTGCTAATTTGCCTAAAAATCGATGAAGATTTGCTAAATTACGATCATTTTTTAGGTAAACTTCCTGTAAATTTATAAAATGATTGATAATTTTGGTATTAGTTTGTAGGAAAACGAAATGTCAAAGTTGGGGGTGCGGCCTTTGCGGCGGTGCGGCCTTTACGCCGGCAAATACGGTAATTTAAGAAGGGTTCTACGAATAAATTTAAGAAGGGTTCTATGAATAATTTAAAAAGGATTCTAAGAACATTTTAAGGATGGTTTATTCTACTCACAATTGACTTGGCAGCGGCAAGCTTCTTTTTCTTCTTCGAGCTCAGCCTCTTCTGAAGCTCTTCTTGTTCTTCATCGCCTTCATCTTCACGGAACTTCACCAGGAAGTATATCAATGGAGGGAATAGAGTGCACATCCATAGCTATAGATAGAAAGAGATGTATGATATAAGTCTAGTTTAGTAATATGTGACCCTCTGATCTCAATGTCTCGACCTCCAGTGAAACTTACATCCAGGAGGCCGTTTCTCGAAACCGTCTTACACATCCAATTGAAACATGTGTTATAGGATTAACACACATTTCTGTTTGTTTGTCCATGGACTTTACAGACTTATAATGGTTTCTAGAAATAAGAGACCCAATGATTCTCAAGTTAAGAACCAGGTAATTGAGTTGCCCATATGCATTTGATCAATGACAAATTTAGCAATTCAAAATGTCTTTTGAAATACCAGTATCGGATTTTCCTCAAATTATGATGTGTATAATAAAAACCAAAATAAAATTGACAAAACATGATTAGTTCAAATCACAGAGATAATCATAAATTCAAGTTGGTCGTAAAGAATATTATATACCTCACTTAAGAAATCCAGCCATCTGATTGGTCGAAATTGCATTCATAAACTTTAACTATTTCTGTACAATTCCCAGTAATCATGGTTAAAACAGTTCTAAAATCCCAGTAACCATGGTTACCGGGAAAATAGTTCAGTCTCCATGGTTACCCCATAGGTTTACATGTTAAAAAATGGTTTGAGCGATCGAGGATACCGTACGTGTGCGAAGAATTGGTCGCTATATTTTACCAATTTTGTAATACAACTAGCAGCGAATCCGGGCTAACTCGCCCCAGCATCAAAGACTGGGTCGAGATGTCCCGACACGATTCATCGATCGAGAGATACCAATGTGTATATGTTTGTGCTCATTGTACATTTTAGACGATATGGCTGATATTTGTTCACACTCTTTCGTCCTGGCCTTTAATTAGCAGACTACTGGTATCTCTCGATCGATAAATCATGTCGGGATATCTCGCTGGGGCGAGATTTCCCGTGGGGCGAGTTAGCCCGACTCCCTAGTAGCTGCCAGCAAGAACGACCGACTGTACTAGGCCAAAATGGCTGAATTAGAAACGCTCCCAAGATTTTGACTTCTGGATGAGGATCAAATGCGAGACATGCTGACAGCAAGAACACCAAAAAGGGTACGTGAAATTTTCCATAATTTTTTCAGTAGCCCTAGATCTAGATTCTAGTACGCGACAACCAGATGCTGGTGATTGTAGTGATTTGTACGTCACGGACAGATGCAGATCCTTCCCGTAGAGATTACACACATCCCTATGCATTTCCATTGGCCATTGCGCATTCGATCATGCTAGATTGGTCGATGTTTTAATTACCAGAGATTCAAACTAATATTGCTTGTGATCCTGAAGGTGTTACTCAATAAGTGAGGTGTCATATGAAAGCGCAGGTTTTTCTCCATATTCCCCACAGGGCCGGCCCACCCCCAAAATTGTAAAAATATCTTGCTTAGACTAGTAGAATCTAGATCTAGTCTACTCTCAAAGAAACAATCATAAAAAACAACCGTGCAGATAAACTAGAAAAAGGCCAAGGTGGTGTCATAATTTTTTTGGCATATAAAAGTATTAATGACTGCTTTAATATTCGAGAAATAGTTGTTTTTATACGCTCTCGGGAAGGTTACAATTGGGCTATTGCCCTCGGCACGCATCGGGCAATAGCACAATTCTAACCTTCCCTTGAGCGAATAAAAACAACTATTTCTCTCAAAGCAGTCATTAATACTATAATAATTCCTGGTAATTACGTGAAATGGACTTGTCTCATCCGAGATCTTTCCCATCCAGATCTGAGTGAGGAGACTCTGCACTCCAGAGTGTGCAATGAAGTTCTTGTCCACTGCTTCCACGGCCAGACTCAGACACGTAGAATTTCCCCAGAACGGAAGCTCACAAACAAGAAGCAAAGCTGAACGTTCTTCATCCTCTATATAGCATTCATTCAGGACTCCTATGGCTAGCTCTTCGTAGGTTCTAAGAGAAATACAAATCGATTAAAGAAAAGTGCAAATTAAAAATGACTATATGAAGAATACTCTTAATATACACTTTATACTTGTTCTTATATGTTTCAAAGATTTAGGAGCGAAAATACTGATTATGGTTGCATCAGCTGCAAGCAATAAAGCTGTTAGTGTCACCAGGGCCTAGCTATTTCATAAAAGTTGGTATCAATAACTGTTGTAATCTACTGAAATGTTGGCATTTGATTGGCTGAGAGCAAATATGTCACAGAAATTTAGCACTTTATTATTGATAACAATTTTGTTTTGGAAGTATATCTATAGCAGCAAAATCCTTACTGCAGAGGATTGTGCAACACATGCTCTGAAGATTGATCTTATATTGACCCTACAGCCTTATTGCGGACAGATGACTAGTGAAGAGTATAACAACAACGGCAAAACCCGATATTGCATTTCATGGATATACATGTATCAATGCAGAAGCATGGGAACTTGTATCCTTTAACACAGAGTTTAACACCCTTCTGTCTCTCAACACACGATATGACTGACAATTAGCTCCATCAAGTTTAATGCCATTCTGTCTCTCAAAAGACATTATGTCAGACCAACTCCACTTACGCTGCATGTTCTTCCATGTTTTCTATCTGGTCAGAATCATCCTCCTTGGATGCCATACCCTTGAGCATCTTGCTCCCGGCCAGTGCTGATGCTATGGATTCCCTGCCTTCCTCCCAGAAAAGCTTGGCCATGTCATGCCAATTCTGCAAGATGGCAAAGACAAATAGCTCCCTCATGGGATAATCAAACTGGTTGGTCTGCAAGCCCTTCTTCATATCTGAAATTAAACCAGATAGAAATATTGATTGATATATAGAGAAGATTGATTTGATTTCAATACCATTTTTCATTCATTTCAAATCTTTTTACATGCATGACCACATAAAATTAATCACCATCCAATAGTGTCAGATTCTTTTGAGGAGGATAAAATAAAAATGCCACAATGCAAACACAAAGAAACATAAAACCTAATTTTGAGTATTTGATCTTTAAATAAATTGTTTCTAGTAACTCTAAATCCATAGAATGTTGATATCCAACATTATAATGGGTTTGCATAGCATGAAAACTGAAACAGTGTCATTTGTGTTGGTCTGTGAATTCATTATGCTTTCACACATTTGAGATGCTCTGATATAGAATAGTGAGGAAACCAACATCCCAAAAGGGGAAAACGGAATAAGATATACTTCAAATCCCCCCCCCCCCATTTTTGTTCGTAATACTGCAAAATAAAAAAAATTGTATATATTGTAAATGCTGTAAGATGTATGATGATGAAACGTGTTATCTTCAATATGCAACCACAATGTTCATGCAGGTGTATTTAATATAATATGTGATGTAAATTGATTTTTAATCAATTTGAATTATCAGAATTACAGAATCACAATTACACCCAACCCTCACCAGACATATGACACAGTATTTGAGATACAGCTACATCTAGGTTTTAATCTAGTCCCAAATATGCATTTGATGTGATTTATAATAATATGATCAAATAAAATCATAGCATGCAGTGTAACCTCAGTATTCGGTATTCTGTTTAAAAATTCTATTCCAACAGTTTCTGTAAAAGAGCTGTGTGATCCTTACTTAGTGTGTGTGTTAGAAAGTACAAGAATGATTAAATTAATCAGCTGTGGCAATTGGTACTTTGTATTAAAATCATAAAGATGCAATTCAATCATGTTAAATTAATGCAATACAACGTTGTTAGTAGTTTATGACAATGGCAAAGACGGGCATACTCTCATGTTTGTTAATAGTGTACACAAAAGTACTTTGATTGTCATGCACAAAGATAAATGTTAATTGTATACCCATGGCATGGAGTGGAAAATAAAAAGGTGGCTTTTCCAAATAAAATATAAAATAAAAAATAATATTGATCCGTGGGTATCTCTGCTTTTTTATGCGAGAGACCAGCACATAGATACTATATTTGATTAGTTTAAAAATGTGACATGAGGGGAAAAAAACTTTATATGTATGTGAAATAAAAGATGTTCAAGAAAAGCATGATGTGCTTGCAAAATTTTGCATTCTGCCCTATGCTGATGATAACAAAACATGCTTTTCATTCCACCTTTCAATGGGTTTGTGGCATTTCCAACACGCGCAAGGACTGAGCGTCGACACCCGGCTAAACCTTGGGGAAAATATGACACAATAAACCATGAAATTTATAATTTAAATCATCTATCTACAAAGGGTTGAATATTTTCTTGACTTATAATCACTCACTAGTTGTGGTTGTGTTTTTAATGAGCCAACTTTAGAATATATGTCATTATAAAGCCCATTTATGCATTCATATGATGTGTTTCCAATTCTACATGGTTCGTCATTCCACTATTACTATATCAACATTGCAATCTCCCAGTCTGAACCTGTGACTTGAACCAAAATGATCATGCTTTGGCAAAATCTCCTCTTGGGAATGTGATTTGAGTGCTATATCAGGCATGCCCTTGATGGACACAAAGTGCATGATGTACCCAGCATGGGCATCCTTATTACCTCTGGAAACACCTCTAATAAATGGTACTGAAAAAGAAAACATTCCAGGAACCTGGTTATTATCCTGAGGAAGAACATGCATGTTTCAACCTAATCTTATAACCATGAATCCCAAATAAAAACAATTTATGGGTTCCGTCTTGCAACTTATAAACTTCTTTGGAATTGTGCTGCTCATCACATTAAGCTAGTCTAATGGTCAGAAATCCATTTGCATGGCTGACAAAGACAGAACTAAGATCAGTCCAGAGAGATTGCTTTGCTTTCACAGTCAATATTTTCAATATATATTCTTCTTTAATTTGTCCTCAGTTTGAAGCCTTTTGATTATATTTTCATGCAATATTATTAACACTCGAACTCATAATTATCCCTGCAAATGAAGTTGATCATAATCCTAATTACCATGAATTTTTTTTTAATTGAAGTTGTTGGTGAAATATTACCATCTACAAGTATGTCTCTCTTAATATCTACAGGTTCATCATGAGGAACGAATACCATCTCTACATGTTCTTGAATCGTAGCTAGAGGCACTTCCCAACACGACGGAGCATGAACAAAAACAATTTAAATAAATCATCAAGATACTAGTATGGTTTCACATTTCAAGCATTGGCGAATCTATGTTGCAATGCCATTAAATAAATGATGCACAGGTTTGAGTGGGTTGATAGGAATTGTGTGCACAAGGTACCTTAATTTGAATGGTTTTAGACCTAATTCAAAGGTACCACGTGCACATAATTCCACCAACCCGCAAATTAGATAGAGAGACCTGAGCATCATCGTTTTATAAAATGGGGCAGAAAAAATCTTCAAAAATACACAAATCTGTTATTTTACAGATTTACCGGCTGCGTGGCTAAACCATGATTTTTAAATTTGCATAATTTGACAATTGTTAGTGCAATGGATGAAAACAAATTTTGACTTACCTTGACATTAATTTTTTTTTTTAACCTGATATATTGCGTGGAGCCAGTAATAAAAATCTACCCGGTAATTGACCAGCTGGCAGGGATTCTTCTACCATTTTTATAACTCAAAATGACAAACTTTTATGATTTTTATTAACACAACATTATCACAACAAACAATCAAAATATGTATCGTCAAGATTTAGCTACTTTAAAAACAAATTATGTTATCAATTATAAGCAAGAGAAGCAAACTGGGTCTAAAAGAATATTTGTTATATATTTACACAGAACTAAAAACATAAAATTATTTCAAACAATCTGTATCTACAATAGCATCCACTGCATTACTACTTCAAGCACAACAAGAGATGTGACAGTAAATAGGTTGGGGAATCTACTCACTTGCTGGCATCATGGCATTTCCAAAAATAGCAACACCCTCTTGCAAAGAAAATGGATCGACCCTAGGCGTTGCACCAGTATCGTTCTCATCCATGTCTTCCCCATCGGAAGAGGCATCATCACCGACGTCATCGTTTGCTTCGTTTTGTTTGGGCGCATCCTGCCTGATGTCATCATCCCCTAGGACATACAGCCCTGGATCTCGCAGGTAGAGGGGCTGGTAGGTGTCAAACATCAGGTCGCGGATGACCTTGCCCACATGCTCAAGGTTGAACTTGAAATTGGAGTACTGAATGAAAAAATATGAGGTTAACAATTTGATAGTACAGTCAAACCTGTCTATATCGACCGCCCAAGGGAAACACAAAAAGTGTCCTTTGTAGACAGGTGCATACCTGCCAACATTTGAAAATGAGAATTAAGAATTTTTAGCACGGTATGTCTTCGAATATAAGAAATCTGTACCCTTAACAGGCGTTCGCACATGCAGCGGCCGTGTAACTGGCAATACGCGGTAAATCTGTGCAAAAAAGCAAATACAATTAAATCGCTGCTCAATCATGCAGTCCTTCAACGCACGCAATACGTGAACTCTCACATCGCGGCATATGATAAAACAAGCTTAATTTGGCTTAAGCAACAACAACAACAACAACAACAAAACAAACAAATAACAACAACAACAACAACAACAACAACAAAATCGAAATTTTGAAAATCCGGGATAACCTGCATTTTGGGGTCCTAAAAATCCAGAAAAACTGGATATTCCGGATTATTTGAGAGGGTTGGCAGGTATGCAGGTGGTCTTTGTAGACAGGTTCCTTAAGTACATGATTCAATGAGAAACCATTTTCAAGGGAAACAACAAATGTGGCCTTTGTAGACAAATGGTATTTGTAGACAGGTGGTATTTGTAGACAGGTGGTCACTAAAGCAGGATTGACTGTACAACACATGCTACAGTGATAAATGCTCCTAAATCGAACTTCAGTCGCACTAGTGAGACCCACGACAGACTGATAAAACACAGAATAAGAATTGATGTTACAACATATGGCAACGGATTGCTCAGTGTGGAGTCGGTTTGGCAGTGTGACTCATATATCAACTTCTAACACTAATTGAATATTTTCCTTCAGCCCTGCATGGACCTAAAAACATTCCTTAAAGTTACCCTAAACTGATCTTGCTCTAAATAAACTTAACCTTTATTACGCACTTTCACCCTCAACTTAATATACCTTGATGAAATAATAGCTAACCAAATATTGGGTCAGTGAAATAGACACAGAGCCTGACAGAGGTATACATTCTAAAGTTCATACTTCATGTTTACTTTAGGACATGCATAGATAAATATATTGAATTGTTAGATGCGAGTAGATACAATAATGCCCTACCTTTCCTCTATGTTTCTCCAGCTGCTCATACAGAAGTGAATTGGTTCGAATCTGTGAAAAAGAAGGAAATGGATCTATTTATAGATAACTGCAGCTTCTGAGCTCTACTTATCATGCTATAATGATGATTAACATTGCTTAATTTTTTAATTTGCCATTTTCGAAAATTACATGGATTCATAAGAGATTGCAAAATGATTAAAGATATCTAAATAGCACTCGAGTGTGAATGCATACATGCCAACATTTGAAAATCAGAAATCTGTACAAATTATGCCATTTAAAAAAAAAAGAGGAACAATCCTAACTCTCCTATTCAATACTACAGACAAATTTGTACAGGAAGAGGAACACCTGCATTAAAATGATAATTATCTTCTCCCAAAAAGAGGAATGTTCCTCTTTAATCTGAACAGTTGGCATGTATGTGAATGTCTTATTTTCTAAAAAGTTCGTTAATGCACTTGTGACAATTTTTTTCATCCAGTTATAATCATCCTCTCAAAGCTCAATCAATTTAATTCCCAACAGTAAAACCAGTCTAAAGTATCGCTAGTTTTGTTTTGCGTTTTTTTTGTAAAAGGGACTACAATGTCTAATTTGAGAATCAATTATTCAAACAAATTTTTTTCTCCATGTTTATTGATCCACAGACATTTTTGTGTAAAATCTACTTTTAATAAACTCTTCGTATAAATTACCTGACAACTATTATTGTATGCGTTGTGATTCTGAGATTTATAACCAAGCATGACTTAGACAAGTTGACTCACGGAGAGTACCTGATAGGTGAAATTTGACAATTTGAATTACCTCATTGTAGAGAATGGTCAGTTCCTTGATGGTCAAATAGTCCTTTAGATTGACCCCTTGCTCCAAGAAAAGTTCAATGAAATTGACTTGGTTATTGGACAAGGCATAGCGCAAGGATTCATCCAGCTGCCCTTTCTGCAAAGCAAGAGACAAGATAAGAATTAATTTAAGTTCTTTGACAATATGAATGGTTTCACTTGGCTAATCCGGGTTCAAAAACTTTATTTGATAATCCCTAGATTATGTTGATGGTAATAAATGTGTTTAAAATTCATATTTCACTAAAAAATCATGTCCTGGAGTTCAGTTTTAGAAAGTTATTCAAACATTATTTTTCTTAAAGGGATTTGGTATCTTTGCCTCAAATTCCAAATAAATTCCTGGATTTAGCTCATGCTGCAATCATAACTATAAACCTTTAGGTCAGTCAGGAATCCCATGACTATTACAAGCCGATCGCCTGTCGGATTATCAAGATAGTTATGATTGGAAATCGAAATTTCAAAAACCGTTTTCCTAATGGTTTCTATAACATTACAGTCTATTGGGGGAAATGAGTATGGTAAAACCGGTCACTCAAAATTTTCAATATTACACCATATCACAGACACTGATAACATGTAGGGCCGTGCATCTCAGATTTAACATTGTTAAACGATCCCTTTAAGAGCAGTCCCTGTTCCCACAGCTACATCAGCACAGTATGAAATCCAGATGGAAGAACCGGTCTTACCCCCCACTCTCGATCATCAGTGAAGATCTCTCGCTTGGCAACGTCCACACGGTTCCAGATCAGAGCAAGACGAAGCTGGTCCTGAATCCGTCCCTTGTTGGCTAAGGAAAGAAGAGGTCCAAATAAAAAAATTATATCACCAATATATGCCTCTCCTACATCTTACCATATCAATTGAATAGTAATATATGGTCTTGTTTCTTGAATACATTGGGAATACAATTTGAGAGTCTTGCTTTGACAATGAATCTTGGTACAATATTCAAAAGACAATGGGATTAAAGCTTCTGTGGAAATATAAGATTGGCAAAACACCTTGTGTGTCAGACATTTTGACAATAAATAATGCAGATGGTTTGAATCATAAGATCATAGTGGCAGTACTAACAACAATGGTGGTGATGGTGACGATAGTGAAGATGTTGATTATAATAATGATGATGCTGATGATGTTGATAATGATAATGATGATGATGTTAATGGTGGTAGTGACATGACAATAATAATAATGATGATGATGATGATGGTGATGATGATGATGATGATGATGATGACGATGACGATGACGATGATGATGATGATGATGATGATGATGATGACGACGATGATGACAAGGATAATGATCACAAAATAGTGATGAAACAATACCTTTGAGGAGAGCGTGAAGGATAGCACCATCAATATCCATGGTGGCACTGGCACCCAGCTCATAGACAGTAATAAGATGCTTGTGCTGAATGCAGGCCTCGATACGAGTGAGGTGAAGGTCCAACTGTTTCTCTCCAAACTCCTTCTGGATCATTTTGGCAACTTCCACTCTGACCGTCTCTGGCATCACGTTCCTCACTCTGGAGGTATGATAAACATGTTATTATTAATATTTTATTTCATTCATATCAAAGACAGGTGATCATTTTTTTCTATCAATGAAATGATTGGGGGGTTGTTCAAATACGATAATAGCTTGATACTCCTGAAGCATTATTAAGTTGTTGGTTCTGTATAAGAATACTATAAAATCTAACTCAATTAGTATTTTTATGTAAATCATGAAAGCTTTATATTTTAATTCTGAGATAAACATTCCTATAGCTATGTGAAGCATTATGATTAATCATTGACAACTACCTACTGTTGTTGTCCTTCTCTTTCTCTCTCTGTCTCTCTCTCTCCCTTTCTTTCTCTCCTCCTTTCTCTATGCATGAATCTAACAGTGTGCAATAAAGTAGCCAGGATGTATAAGGTTCACTCTGTCAGGAAACCATACTGATATGAAATGACTTGACATATAGAACCGGAAAATATAGGGAGGACAAAATTATGTTTTTTTCCAGATTTTCACTTTTGTTCTTTGCCCTACCGTTATTTTTCTCTCCTCTTTCTCTCTGTCTCTCTCCCTTTCTTTCTCTCCACCTTTCTCTATGCATAAATCTAACAGGGTGCAATAAAGTAGCCAGGATGTATAAGGTTCACTCTGTCAGGAAACCATACTGATATGAAATGACTTGATATATAGAACCGGAAAATACAGGGAGGACAAAATTATGTTTTTTTCCAGATTTTCAACATTGTTCTTTGCCCTACTGTTATTTTTCTCTCCTCTCTCTCTCTGTCTCTCTCCCTTTCTTTCTCTCCACCTTTCTCTATGCATAAATTTAACAGGGTGCAATAAAGTAGCCAGGATGTATAAGGTTCACTCTGTCAGGAAACCATACTGATATGAAATGACTTGACATATAGAACCGGAAAATACAGGGAGGACAAAATTATGTTTTTTCCAGATTTTCACTTTTGTTCTCTGCACTACTGTTATTTTTCTCTCCTCTTTCTCTCTGTCTCTCTCCCTTTCTTTCTCTCCTCCTTTCTCTATGCATAAATCTAACAGGGTGCAATAAAGTAGCCAGGATGTATAAGGTTCACTCTGTCAGGAAACCATACTGATATGACATGACTTGACATATAGAACCGGAAAATACAGGGAGGACAAAATTATGTTTTTTTTCTTCAGATTTTCAGGGTTTTTTCTCTGCCCTTCTCTACATCCTCTTTTCTTTCAAGCCCCCCCCCCCCCCCCCCTCTACCTCTCTTCCTCTTTCCTTGATTATGACCTTCCTCACTTAATCTATATCTCTTTTCCTCCCTTTCTTTCTACCGGAAGTATCTCTGATGAATTATACTTCAAACAGGATATCCTCCTAAAACGAGCTACCAACCTATCATAGTGTATGTGACCCTGATGCCAAGGTACAAAGGCAGACAGGGCTTGTACTAACACAATGTATTACAAATGACAGAGGGACTGACATTGATCGACTATGTTCAGTTCTACCAAGTTAAGCCCACATTAATGTAGGCTTTAAACTGAATTAGATTTCACCATACAGACATAAATCATCATTACTCTTCTAAATAGTAGCAGGAATATGATTCCTTTGTGGGCTTGTCCAAGACAGAAGATAAATACATTTTAAAATATATGATAGCAAATTGCAACCAAAAAAAAGGTAATAAGGCCTAAAATAAAAACTTGTTGTATTGCCCTTTGGGTGCCAAAACATGGGTCGGTCGGTCGGAAAAGTTTTTTTTTTTTTTAAACTTTTTTTTGTCGCCCTCTTTGGGCCGATATATTTTTCAGTGTTTAATGCTGTAATAACGTCATCATTCCATTGATATCTTTTCCACCTCATAATTATCCATGGTTTGCAGTGCACGAGTGAGAACTTTGGAATAATTTGATTTCATGCATTTATATCCCATTTAAACAAACAAAATACATATTTTTTTATTCATTAATATAAACAAATCTAAAAAACGGTTTAAAAAAAAAAAACTTTTTTAAAATGCCGACCATAGATTTTCAGATTTTTGGGTCGGTCGCAAAGGGCAACACAACAAGTTTTTATTTTTAGGCCTAATGGAAAATATGAATTCTAGTCACAAGTGAAAATGCAATTTTAATTTAGTCACAGATTTCAAATTACAATTTAACTCATTCACCCAATGCCCAAAATTGATTATTCAAAAGGAGAATGAAGTTCATGCTTTACTTATCTTATCTTGTAATAAGATACATTTCCAAGAATCCAGAACTAGCTTATTTGCTATGCTCTACCTTTGAAAGAGTATGACATAAAGTAATCTCTTATCCAAATTCCATTCCATAAATAAAATAAAAAATAAAAAATAAAAGAATAAATATGTATAGTCTCACACAGATTCGACTGTAAAATAAGCAAATAGCCCTTTAGAAATTGAAAGCAAACAATTAGTTAATGATTTCTTTTGGTTGAAGGAATAGTATGGTTGAAAACACAGATAACAAATACATGCTGACATCTGAAGTGGGTGTACATCAGCAATATCTGATGTGGAAGTGAGTAATGTTGGAAACGTCACGCCTTATTTTAAGATCGTGGGAATTACATGAAGTTCTACCAATCTAAAAGCAAAACCTTTGCCTGAACAAATAATGTAAATGTCAGCATATGCGCAAACATAAACATACAGAGACTTACTCGTGTAATAAAACTGTGTTAAATGAATCAAGCGCAGCTTTTTGTAAGAAGGAATACGAATATTGATACTAATTGAACCTGGTTATGAACAAGCATTCTCTTTCATTATGTATCTGATTCTATTCCTCTTTCTATCTCTCGCTCACATGCTCCCTCTTCTCTCCCCTGTCTCTTCTTTTCTTTTAAATCTTGCTTTTACATCCTATTTTCTTTCATTTTCTCTTCTTCTCCATTATATTTCCCTTTTCTATCTTCCCTCAACACCATTCCTATTTTTCTTCTCAGCTCATATGGTTAGTTTTGTCCAGCTTTCGTTTTTGAATGTCAGCCATCTCCCCCCCCCCCTCTCTCTCTCTATTTATATACTGTCTACCCATCTCTATCAGTTTCTCTTGATAGTTTACTTTTAATTGGAAAGTTAAGTGCTTAAAATTCTACACAATTGTTCTTTCCTAGTTTCTATCTACTAGAATATGTGCTTCAACTTTTTCTGTTATTTTCATGAAAGAGCTATCATATACTAATACATACATGCCAACATTTGAAAATCAGAAATCTGTACACTATGTGCGCAAAGCGCACATCACGAGCGCGAAGCGCGAAGTCCTTTTAGCCGGGGTCCAGCTCTGGGTTTCCAGATGCTCTCTGGTGCAATCTGAGCCTATTTTAGGGACCATTTCCCCTAAAATTCAACCCAAGTTTATGGGTAATTTTTGTGTCATACCAAACAAAAAGTGATTGAAGTGAATTCCACATTTTAATTTATCCTTGGCAGAAGCAGAGCCGATAATAGACATAGATTTAATTAGCCACTCATGCAGAGTGATGCATTTAAGTCTAGTTACTTTTTAAATAATTATACATGACATAGATCTATGCATAAAATGAGACTGGCAATAATGGTATTCAACTTTCCAGACAACAGTCAACCATCCAAAATTATTGTAACTCATTGAGCTACATGTAAATGAGGTTGTCAAAATCAATGTCAGCAGAACAAGACTCCACCACTGATCTTTAGATCTTGCCGACAATAAATGCAGTATACATTATCAGAGATGCCAACCCTATATGATGGCTGTCAGTAACATTTACCATATTTGTCCGTAACAAATGGGGGTCTTTCCGGAACGCAAGACACAGCAGCATAATTTTCGCGCAAAACGTACACAAACACCCAATCACTCTTACTGCATTTCGAACCTACCATTTTTAAGTCCAAAATAAAGATGTGCATAAAAACGTTTTAAAAAATCTGTTTCCAGTCAAAGGATCTCCTCCTTGGGTACTCGCTCTTTTGAGTGAATCCATGATAATATTCAGGAAGAAAACACCTCGTTCAAGCGTCGAATGGCAAATTCGAATCCACAGTCAAACGGCAGAACTCGTATCCTACACACGCACACGTACACTCACGATCACCAGTACCACAGACACTCCAGCCCAGGCCGCTAGGCCCGGCGTTCATGAACAACAACACACCGTATATCGCACTTGCAATGTGCCCACTGAATCACCGAAGTCTTCGCTACTATACTTTGAATGGGTATTGCGGGCGCCACGCGCACGATCATCTACCACCATGCTCCCCCCAAAATGCACGACCGCACACTAGTATCAAAACAGTAATAACGGCGGCGCGGCCGTGTTGTTTCGGAATTAAACAAGATGGCGGCGGACGGACCATGTGCGTGAAAGTGCCTATCCAGTGTAGTCAATGCTATGTATGGAAAGCCAAATTCCCCAAAATCGGAACGTTCCGTTTTTTAGGGCTATAAAAACTTCAAAAACGGAACAGTTCCGTTAAAATCGGAACGGTTGGCATGTCTGCTAATATCAGAGGTGATATAAACAGGATAAGAAAATGAAAGAGCAACAATGAACCAATAATAGAGGAATACCTAATTTGAGAAGATGCATGTAAAAGAGCTATCATATACCAATATTAGAAATACAATACCTTTGGCTCTGAAAATTCATATTAAGCCTTCTGGATGACTAATACACATACTTGAAAAGTACTGAATATGTAACCCCCTAAAACGCACTTCCCCTAATATGAGAATTGATCAAAAATTATCGTGAAATATCAAGTAGGATTGTCCCCAAAATGATTTTTCCCATGACAATGTACTAGAATGTGCCTTTGCATGTCACATATAACAGCTGGTGATGTCTTTAGTGAGTAAGAACTCCTGACCAGTAAATAAACTTTGATCTAGCATAAGTGGCTGAAAGAGGTTTTGGTGAAGCTTTCTTTGTAAATATCATGATTCATAAAAGTTCTAGAAATCAAGTTCAGTTCCTAGTCAGATAGAACTAGTAGATTGTACCTACGTGGGCCTCTTAGGTAAAAACGTTGCATTTAAACGCAAATCCAAGGATTAAACAGAAATTGTAAATAGGCAATCATGATTGGTTGAAAAATCAATAAGTTAACTTTTCATGAAAGGATCTTCCTTTCTTTTATCTTGTGCATAATTTTTTTTTTTTAATAATCTTTTAAACAAGACCCAAGAGCTTACATTTCTTTCTTTCCTTCCTTTGTCTTGTACTCTTTGGTGTGTTGGAATGCATAGGCCATGATGTCTGCTGCCCTCCCTGATCCAGCAACGACAACGACAGGGGTGCCGTTTCGGATGGCTTCATAAGCCGTCTGAATGGTATTGGGTCCACCTTGCACGACCACACATACGATAGGTATAGACACCGCTGAAATATAGAGATTTGAAAACAAATTGGCAAAGTTTTATTATTTATTATTGGGGAGAGGGAGGGAAGAAGGAATATTGTAGTAATATTACTTATATTAGTTTTTATTAGGGAAGATTTACATGCACCTAGTTCAATAAAGTTTCATATTTGAAGGAAATACTTTATTATAATATGTTTATAAATGCTGAAAACGAAATTATTTATAAGAACTGCAATTCTTAAAAACTATTTCATCTTCAACAATATAAAAACATTACTCCTATTAAATATTTGAAGTCTTTGGGTTAACAATTACATTTTCTTAAATGTTAAGATTCATCACTACATTGTTCCAAGAACTAATGTACATGTACATGCAAGCCCTGCCATTCATTTGTGAAATGCTTTTTGCAAGTCTTTGAATATGTACCAAAGTGACCAAACCTCGCTCGATCATACTCTATCTTTCACCAACTATTAATTATCACAAACCGGTACCTGCAATTTTACCACTTTTTTGGTGGTCAATTCTACATTATAAAAGAAAAAATGGCTTTACCAAAAGGTCGATACACCAAAAAATTGAAATACAAGCACTTTGCAAACATCCTGGTATACAAAGATTGGAATATTTGGTTGATCAAAATGGGGTGTTGATCAGCCTTGAAATAGTAAAAGCTGTAGGTACTCTCCATGGTGTTGTATTTCTTCCAAGAGACAAGAAAGGTACTGGTAGTCAGTTACTGTTACATAAGTAGCGTAAACTGTTTGTGTCCTTGACATAAACATGAGAACACAATAACTTTGAAATTAAAAGTCTTATTAAAGTGCACTGAAAAAGAAAGGGAACAAATATTTCAGGCATGTCATACAAAGTGCACTTTACCCCCCCCCCTCCCCTTTTGTTATTTGTTTTTATGGTTTAAACTCAAATTGGTATATATTGACAAGTCCCTATTTTACAATATGATGCATATTGTTTTCAAATTTTCATACAAGCTGTGTAATGTTTGCAGTGTAGCTCTTCTTTTTCTACATTTCATCAAATGTTGTTTGCTTTTATTTAAACCAGGGTATATAATTATTACAATTCTCTGTTTACGCCTCATCACATACATGTATTTAGAATCATATATGTAGGGTACGTTGCACTTGAAAGCAAATGAACAGTTTCCTCACATTGATTTCACTGTATGAAATGAATCGTAGTAAATCCATCAGATGATACAACAACAACAAGAAATCTTCAACCATTTATATAATAATGGGCCATGCTGTTAATTCCCTTCAACACATCAGAAAAATATGACTACCGGTAAATATATTATGGAGGGCAAATGTTGATAAGTATCACCTCTGGAAAAAAATGTTGATTATGTTTTTTTAAAAGTATGATTAATTTTGTGTCATAAGTATAATTCATGTGTTTTCTTTGTAATCAACATAATTATGTGTTTTTTATGTATTACTCACTTAATAAATGATGGAGAAAAAAGATATGACTAATTAAACTCACGTGCAGATTTTCCAGAGGATTTTTGTATTTGCTCCTCTGAAATGGCCTTCTCCAACTTGCCCCTGAGCGTGATCTCCTCACCAAACTGGTCTACCCTCCCCTTGTCAACCAGGATGAAATGGGTGTGGTTTGGATCAAGAGGGACGTTCATTGTATTGCTCTTCTTGGCATCCATGTTGTAGGAAGCTGGGAACTTGCCCTGTTAAGTTAGAAGAGGGAGGAAGTAAATAAATGTGAGTTAATTGACACGTTTTTAAAGAAAAATATCACCAAATCGTCCCTTTAACAAGCGATCAATATCAAGAAAACACATTTTAGAAGTCATCATGATCCATTTTATGCAGTTTATCTGACACAAATAATCACAAACCGATCCTTACGGATTGTAACAACAAAGTTATTTCAGGATCTCCAATTCTTAGACCTCTGTTACACATGCGTCGGCTTTTAAAGCGGGCCCCGGAGGCGGCCTCACGCCTGCAATTTGAAGCTGCCTCGAGATCATCAAACCCCTGTTACACATGATCTCGGGCCCGCAAATTTGCGTCTACACATAGGCCGGCCTCACGTCGCCTTTTCACGAGCTGACGTTTGGGCGGACTCCAGAAAAGACAGAAAGAGAAAGTGATAGAATGATAAAAACTAAGAATAACATAAGAGAAGGTGATAGAAGGAAGAAACAAAGAATAACAAAAGGAAAGACAAAAAGAGTAAGTGATAGAATGATAAAAACAAAGAATAACATAAGAGAAGGTGATAGAAGGAAGAAACAAAAAATAACATAAGGAAAGACAGAAAGAGAAAGGGATAGAACGATAAAAACAAAGAATAACATAAGAGAAGGTGATAGAAGAATAAAAACAAAGAATAACATAATGAAAGACAGAAAGAGAAAGTGATAGAATGATAAAAAAACAAAGAATAACATAAGGAAAGACGGAAAGAGAAAGTGATAGAATGATAAAAACAAAGAATAACATAAGGAAAGACGGAAAGAGAAAGCGATAGAATGATAAAAACAAAGAATAACATAAGGAAATAGAGAAAGAGAAAGTGATAGAATGATAAAAACAAAGAATAACATAAGGAAAGACAGAAAGAGAAAGTGATAGAATGATAAAAACAAAGAATAACATAAGAGAAGGTGGCAAAGTGTTGTTATATGTTGATATATGATGACAGGTCACGTCACTTCCGCTTATAAACCGGGCCCGAGTCCACTTTGGTGTTACACCTACCGATTGCGGGACTGAGGCCGGCCTCAAACCACATCCAGAGGTGGACTGAGTCCACCTGGCCTCAGTCCGGCTTTTCAAAAAAAGTTGGTGTTACACATACGTCGAGGCGACTCCGGGGCCTGCCTCAGTCCACTTCCAGACGTATGTGTAACAGGGGTCTTAGACAAAACTTCCAGGTTGACAAATGGTTCATTTCCACTATTAAGATTTTCACTGAGGTCACAAGGAAACAATTTATCCTTAAAGATTATATGATTAACAGGCATGTCATAGCCTTGAATTCTAGACAAATCAGGTTAAAATGACAGATCAACTCAATGTAAACCTTTTCATAAGATCACTGTAAGTCCATAAATTCTTAGACAAATCTGCTGCAATGTTCGACAGATTAATTAGTCATGGAAAACAGTCTGTCAGTCACGTATCTTATATTTTTAAAATTTTTAAAATCTTTTAAGACAGTTTTTTATATAACATCATGACAGCATTCCATCATTTCCCAAATATCACATCATTAATTTAATTTCTATCATTACTTGTATTATTGATAGTGAACATTCTTTTTTCCTTCCTTAACAGTCATAATCATTCTCTGATCTCTAATGGACATTTTTTCTTACACAAATTAAAAACACTTTAACTTCTTGCACAGCAGTGTCAAATTATTACCTTTAATCTAATAATAGTATCATGTTTATTTGAGGGGAAATCATTTTGTTATCCACAAAAGTCTACATGTTATTGATCTTACATGTTGCAGAAAACTTAATAACTATAAGATAAACAATACCATTAATGCTTGATACAAAGTCGACTTTTTTCCACTTGGAAGTAAACACTCCAATGTTAATAATGAATGATGATTAACCAGTAATCTATGGGTTCAATGTAATAAATTACACATGGATATATTGTAGTACTATACTACAGGTCAATAACTTGTCATTGCTTGATACTGGCTGAAGAACACTAGAAATCACTATTTTTGACACTATATCCAACCATATCCCCACAAGGGAGAAATTTCTTGAATGATTTTGGCACTTTATACTTCAGAGCTTGTATAAGGCAAATAAAATATGATCATTTGTTGGAGCCTTACATGTAGGTGTATATTTAAAGATAAATATTTGCAAATTATAGTCACATAATTCATAATACTAAGTCTATACCAATCTTGCTACGTTGTAAATAAACCGACCAATTACATCCAGTATTAAAGGGAAATCCAACCCAAATAGAAAACTACTCTAAATGAAAGCAGAAAAATCAGAGAAGCTGAAAGTTTCAATTAAGTCTGACTAAATATAAGAAAGTTATGAATTTTTGAAAGTTGTAATCACTATACATATGGGCACTTAAAATTGGCTTAAGTGGTAATGTCAATGTCATGTAGTGCCGGACTATTTTCCCATCTGTTCCAACATTACTCAAATTTAAATCTTTCAAAAATGCATGGCTCAGGATCTCAGGGTCTATTCTTTTTAGAAGACCTATAATGTTAATATATTTTGAGTAGTGCCCCAAGGGAGAAGGAACTTACTATTGGTCTGAATCATTTCAAACTTTTGCCATTCTGTTTCTGTTATATATCTGCTTTCATACAAATTAACTTATTACAAGGGTTGGATTGCCCTTTAAGGATACCGGTATGCCCTGGTAAGTAAGTACAAATATTTCATTTCACTCAGATTTCCCACGTATGGGGGAAAAAAATAGAGAACAACTATACATCCCAAGTTGGGTACGGGTGGGTAACTTGTGCACTTGTGCGTAAAAGGAATGCAAATAAACAAAGAAACAAGGGAAACGCTCTAGGCGGTCTCGCCTGCATTACGCAATTCGATTTGATGAAAAATTGAGGTTGGGACATTATTTATAGGCAGGGTGGCCCATCAGCAGGCCCCCAAAATTGAAATCCTCTACATAATCAGCTTTTTGAAGTGAATATTTACGAAGAATCAACAGAAAAATTATTTACTATTATTTCTACCAAGATTAATAACTTTCATGAAATACAGGTATGAACAAATAACAAAAATTGATTTAAATCCAAGTCTACTGACCTAAAGTGACCCTAGACTTTGACTTTGTGATCTAGAATTGGTGTCATGTGATTTGTGATACTTGATAACCCTTGGGTACAAGTTTCATGGAATTTGAACAAACACTTTTGAAATTATGCTAAAATTTCAAAATCTTGATGTTGATGCCACATCAAAGTCCAAGTTTGCAGACCTGAAATGACATTTGACCTTGACTTTGTCACCTAAAAGACTAATCACATGATTGGTGACACTCAATAACCCTTGTGTTCAAGTTTCATGGAATAGGAATGTATACTTTTAAAATTATGATAAAAATTCAAAATATTAACCTGATGCCACAATAAAGTCTAAGTTTGTTGACTGGAATTGACCTTTGACCTTGACTAAGTGACCTGAAATTCTACTCACATGATTGGGGATATTTGATTACCCTATAGTCCAAGTTTCATTGTATAAGAACTTACACTTTCAAAATTATATTAAAAATTCAAAAACTTAACCTCCTCAGGTTAAGTTTTTGATAATGATGCCACAACATAGTCTAAGTTTGTTGACCTGAAATGACCTTTGACCTTGACTTTGCGACCTGAAATTCTCATTAAATAATTGGGGATACTTGATAACCCTATAGTCCAAGTTTCATTGAATAAGAACTTATACTTTCAAAATTATATCAAAAATTCAAAAACTTAACCTGAGGTTAAGTTTTTGATGTTGACGCTGCCGCTGCCGCCGTTACCGGAAAAGCGGCACCTATGTCTCGCTTTTTGCTACGCAGGCGAGACAAAAATAATCATGATTTTAAAAAAAAATCTCGCTAAATTAAAGTACACACCACCAATGACACATTGCAAGTACTATTCTCTCACATTTCTTTCTTATCATGAATTGATTGGCACAGTACAAATATCATTCTCCTGCTGTGCTGCCTTATGAATATGTTTGTATTCATTTTTTCCATCATGGAAAACTGTAGACGGCAAAATCTAGGGTTGCCTTTTGTTCAGGGATTTCTGTTATCAAATATGTATGATAAATCAGGGGGCGTTTCGCAAAGATCTGAAGTGGAGCGTAACTCTAAGTTGGACTTCAACATTATGGAGAGTCATTTGTAGCCTCAAAATAAAACATATTCAAAAGCAAAAATTCAAGTATTTTAGACTTTTCATAAATTCACATCAAGAACATGAAATATCCTTGATATTAGAAAATATGAATGATTTGAAGCCTTATGCCTTTTAAAATAAATTTCTCAAAGTAGTTTCAAAACGGCTTTCCACAATTAAGTCCAACTTAAAGATTACTCCAACTTAGGATCGTTGTGAAACACCTCCCTGATCAAGTATTTCCTGTTAGTAATCTAGGTACAAGGAAGTATTTAAACAACGATGTATCTCTCTCCTATACATGTACTTGAAGAGTGTGTCTAGTGATATTCTCTTCCATTGTACATGCAGGTACTGAGACTGCTCATCTGTGATTATAATGCATCATGAATTAAAGTACACTGTAGTTATAGATAGTCATTTGCAACCCATTAAAAATGGACAACAACACAAAACCAGTCAAGACTGTTAAGGGCATGGTATTTTATTGCTTCAGACTGTTTCAATAATGTTTTGATGGCTTTAACCATTTACATGTAAAACACTTTGTGTTGATTTTGAGTCACAGTTAAAAAAAAAACGAAATAGAACCTTTAAGCCATGACTATAGTCAAAACTAATACCAGAGCTGCCAACCTTTGGAAGTACAAATTATTACTCAGCACCTCCAAAATTAGTATTTTACCATCAAAATTAGTATTTTTCAACCGGCCTTCCTTTCACCTATTAAAAACCTATTGATGTCGTAACGCAGCGCAAATGCATACCGTAAAGACCATATTTTTTCAGAAAATTGTTTGCTCTTTCATTAAAATTTAATGAGAAAATTGTAAAGCAAAGTTTTTGTTGGGGTTGCGGGGGTTTACTTGTACATGTTTCTAGGCAATTCCGCTGTTTGTTTGTTTGTTTTTGTTTTTTTGAAAAAAAAGATGCAAATCGTATTTTAAGATTTTAAGATCGTATTTCACTCTTATTATCGTACTAAATACGATTTAATCGTACTGGTTGGCACCTCTGTAATACCATCCTTTGCCAATTTCCAATGGTATATGCCATTGGGTATCAATTTATACAGATTAATGTACTTACAATGATTGGGCACCAAATGTAAAGATAAAGTGCGTGATTGCTTTAGAAAATTAGTAACTGACTAATGATTATTCTTATTGGGAAGGAGATTCATGTAATTACCTATAAAAATATATATATATAAAAGAAGAAGGAGAGATAAAACAGACAGAGGGATAACATAATGGAAGAAAAAGATAGCAAAATAAAAAAATTAGATTTTGTAGCAAAATCTTGCAAAAATATCTGAAGATCTAAGAATTAGATTTAAATCTGAAAAAATTTGATGCCTGCTAACTTACATTATCATCTATGAGCTTTTCTCTGTTTTTGATCACTCCCCATGATGCTATCCCGATAGCGACTACGTTGCTCCGTCCGTTGGCAAGGTTGTGGTCCCTTACAGCATCTCCTACATACTTCATCACACCAGCATGGGTGCCTCCCGTAATGATCCAGGCACCTAGAGAAGAAAACAATCATCATGTTAATTTTATGCAACATTATATACAGTCTAACCTGCTTTAGTGACCCCCTGTCTACAAAGACCAAATTTCTTGTTTCCCTTGAAAATGGTTTCTCATTGAAACATGTACTAAAGGAACCTGTCTACAAAGACCACTTTTTGTGTTTCCCTGGGGCGGTCGTTATAGACAGGTTTGACTGTATCATATAAATTGTGTAAATGCTATGATATTGTCATATTATGTACAGCATGGTTAATGCTTATATTTGTTGTTGTAGTTGTTATTGTTGATGTTGTTTTTGCTATTGCTGCTGCTGTTACTGTTGTTGTTGTTGTCATTATTCTTGTTATTATTCATGTTCATTTAGTTACGGAGACTAAAGGCTGAATGAAGTTAGGTTTTCTAATTATCATATTTTAAGAAACAAAAGAGAATCTTCTAAGTAGAGCAGTCAGTAAAAAGTAAAACTAGATTCCTGTAAACCAAATTTAAGAGCAAACTAGAGGAATGTCATGGCTATATAATTTCCCCCAAAATGTGACCTTGAAATTGAACTATTCTATGGGAGTCAATTACAAGGACCTATTTGAAAACTTAATGAGCCGAAAGTACTCTTTTACAATCTATTGTAATGAATACCGGTACCAAATTTACAAGCCACTGCTTTTTCAGACAGGCCTTTCATCAACAGATGGAAATTTGATAATTTCAGGTTAATGGCTTCAGACACAGGGTGGAATATCAATACCCCAAAACTTACCCAGTAAATTATAAGAACAACCTTCAAAATTCTAACCAATCATGAAAACTCAAATAAACCCCAATGGCATGAAGTCGAGTTAGAAACATAGGAATTTAACAATTTTCTGAAATAAATGGACTAAAGTTTGAGGAACTGCTTGTACCTCTCTCCCTTTAACTGTCAAGCCAGCTCCGAGTTGGTATATTTTAGACAAGTTATGGGTATATTCAGTCCATGAAGCGAAACGCAGTGTAACAGGTCAGACAAGATTGACCTTCGACATGACATTGACCCAACTGTCTGTACAGCTATGGATAACAGCTGGAGCTGCCTTTGCCAATATCATAACATTCCCAAGCCTTTTTTTTACTCGTTATAAACATATTTCCTAAAGTTTCTACAGTAGGGATGAATCTGAATTACCCACTCCCACTCCATCCCCTCCCCCCAAAAAATCATTATACTGATGAAATATAAAGTAACATAAATAAATTATTGAAAATAAGTAAATAAACAAAGAAACAAGTTAATTAATAACAATAAATCAATCAATCAATCAATACATAAATAAGCCAATCAAATAAATAAAGGTGAATAAATAAATAAATTAATTAATCAATCAATCAATTAATCAATCAATCAATAATCAATAAATGAAAAACAAATAAATAAATTAAAAAATCAATGAATAAATAAATTAATCAATCAATCAATACAAATGTTAATAAATAAATAATGACTACATCAATATAACAAAAAGCAGAGGGGAACTTACTTGTGCTGGTAGCGGCTTTGATGAGTCCTTTACGAAAGACATCTTTGAGTCTGTGATTGAGGGGAAAGTTTTGTGCTCCTCCAGTCACTGAGATGAGGAGTTTAGGTTTGGTTAGCTTCCAAACATCTTGAAAGAGTGAGAGAAGCTTGGATGGAGCGGTGTCATAATCCACTCTTATGAACTGGGAAGAAAAACACAAGTAACAAATCACAAGATGCTAACCAACTATAACAATTTATGTCAAACAACAATAACTTGTCTATACAGAAAAAATAATAGTCATAATTTATATGAATAAGACACTCTGGATTTATTTGTATGTTTTCTTTACCATTTTCATATGAATTATAAATCTAATAATCCAAGTCAGTCTTCCTTGCAATCCTGACAAGAGAGGTAAGAAGTAGCATAAGAGGAATTGTCGTCTGAATCCAGACTATCAAAGAGGGATTAGTTTGGGATGGTTTCATAAGTCTATTTTCACCTTTTAGACTTGGTCAAACCATAGACCAAACACAGTAGTACCATGGGAGGGGGGAGGGGGGGGGGGGGGAGGAGAACTCACGAAGTGTAACATGATGGATATCAAGATTCTTATCATCTCATTTACACTTACAGGTCATCCATTTAAAAAAAGTGAAAACAAACACAGATAAATAACAAAGCAAAACAAAATAACCACCTCAAAAAGAAAAAAAAGAAGAAATCAACACAAAACAAAACAAAAGATAAGTACCTTCCTTGCTTTCTGCCCTACAGCCCCTCCTACAGCTCCTATGAACTCTATCTCTCCATAGGCATTGGTGGCAACGGTGTGGGTGTGGGTTTCTACTTTCCATTTGGCACTCGGGTCTGGGTTCTCCAAAAATCTCGCTTCATGTTTCTTCTTCCTCTTTTTGCACTGGCACTTGGGGTCCTCATCTCTCCTAAAGTTGATAAAAACAACCACTTTAAAGACACTGAATTCTCTCACTCTCTCCGTCTCTCTCTCTCTCTCTCTCTCTCTCTTTGTCTCTCTCTAATTCTTCTCTTTGTCTCTCTCTCTCTCTCTCTCTCTCTCTCATATCTTGTCTTTATATATCCGTCTCTTTAATTTCATTTTCTACACTGTATTACCCCCTTTTTACCCCCCCCCCCCCCCCTCGTCCACTTTTTTTCTCTATTGTTTACCTCTTTTTCCTTTATATTCACACAATCACGGTAATATGATTACAAATTGTATCCTTCTCTTTTCACCTCTAACTTCCGGCCTCTAACTCTTTCACTTTCCCTGTGACTATTAGTCCAGATTCTATCCGTTTTAATAAACTTTCATTTTTCAATCACACGCATCCCACACACAGCGCAGTATCTCCACTCATTACGCGATCCAAAAAAAAAAAACATCCAAAAGAACAGAATAAGAGGCAAGGACTACTGTCACGGGTTCAGCGTTGTGGGTGTGTTGTTTTCTCAGCTGATTTGGCGCGTGACACATGGAAATAGTCCAGGCTATCGACTAAGTAAATCTCTGCTCCCCCCCCCCCCCTCTCTCTCTCTCTTTCTCCTCCCCTAAACATTCAAGGTATATTCACATTCATTTATTTGTAATTACATATCAGGAACAGCAAGAAGAAAGAAAATTCAAAATAAATCTTAGCCCTTTTACTTACTTTCTATCCTTGGGATCAGGTGGTGCCGGAGTGAAGCGAGTACACTCTCTCATAAGAATATTCTCTCGGATCCATGATGGATTAGTCTGTACATTTTAAGAATAGATAACAATAATTTAAGTTGAAGTATATAGACCTACACCAGAAGCACATACTTTCTTGATAAGACCAAAAATTTACAATTTGAATGATCTGGCATTTAAACAATCATACAGAAAGTGAAACATACCTTAATATGTCATTTCTTTGTAACCAATTATTAATTGATTGCTAAATCAATAAATAAATCATACATGTATGAACCACAACTTTCAATTGCATCAGGTATATTTAGTCTAAAATTCATGCATATGAAAGAAAACATATATAGGTGAAAAGGCACAAAGGCTTGCACTGCAATATCTTATCTCCTACTTAAACACAAAATAGACTTTGTTAATATATAGATAAGACATAACTTGACAGGGAATCCATAATATTCTTCCGCTACTGAGTCTTGTAATATTCTTTCTAGAGAAATCATGAAAGGATAATCAGCAATTCAAACAAATCAAATCTGTCGGAGTGTTAATGATTCAGGTAATTATAGCTACAGGCCTACATGTACATCTATACAAAAATAATTAGCACACTCAGTCTGATGCAAATGTCATGCTCTCTCACGGACAGGCCAGGTTTATTATACCAGATTTATGGTTTGCATGAACCCAACTGTGTTTGTATCAGTGGTGACATATCTCATCCCTGGAATTATTTGAGCTATGTAAGACCCATCACTTGTTTGGATTATCAAGTCAGACATGAACAGGGTACTAACAGCATGATGTGGCAGATCCAGGGGCAGAGGGGTATGGAGATACCCCCCCCCCCCCCCCAAGAGCAAAACTTAATATTACCAGAATAAAATATGCCCCTTTCTAAAGAAAGTTTCTATCCTCCAGCAACAATTTGCGACCCCAAAATGCACCTGCAAAATAAGATGACCTTCTGTCCCCCCCACCACACCCCACTCCCTCCCAGCCCTTTAGCCCCTCCCCTTGCACTTGAGAATCCTTGATGTGCCACTGGTGACAAGCAACGTGAAATGCCCAAGGATGTAGATTCTCTGTGGAATGACTAACTGCTTTGATTAGGATTGCATGAGGCTAGACAAGGATCTAGGCAGACAGCTAGCCCCTCTTCCATCATGCAAAATACACACTATGTACTGTAATGTACTGGTCGGCAACCCACCAAAATCACCAGATCTACATGTACATGTACACTTCTACACTAGTCAACAACCCACTCTTGCCCTTCAACCTGCTTAAAATAGGCACAAGGCAAAATGTATCCTAAATTTAATGTGTACATGTACATTACATGAATGGATGACACCCCCCCCCCCCCCCCCTGTGGTCCCACCTCCACAACTTTACTGACCATGATACATGTACATGTATGACTCATCCCAAACCACTGTTTCAACCAGGATTTGGAGAAAAAAATGGATGCCTAAAATAATGAAAATTAAGATGTCCCTAATACTAATAGGGAGCTTCCATTAAATAATAAGGATTTTGAACAAGAATCAAAGGATGTCTTGAATTGTCTTCCACAAGAAACAGGGATCTAACTATACTAAAATTGCATTAAAAGTTTTAAAACCAAAATCAACAAACAAAAACTCAAACAATTAATGCACCCTTTTATTCAAAGTTATGTGTACTTGTAAGAGTTCTTTTCTGATTTTCACTTTGTTGCAGTTTATACAATCCACAGAAAATTGTACATGCAAGCCCTAGTACGTTCTATATACTAAATTTCACACTTCACATCTTATGTTCAGAATGAAAAGAAATCACCTTCCAAGGATTTCAACCACTATTATTCACTATGTTTACCTTGAACGGAACCGGAGCATTTTCAGCCTGACAAATCTCTTGCCTACTTTTTAAAGGGAGAAATTTTAATTGTAATGCTCAAAAGTGAGAATTAAACTTTTTTTTTAAGTATCATGTTCTTTATATAACTACATGTAGTTATAACACATACAGGGTCTTCAAGTGAATCTACACTGAACATGTATATCATTTGCTAATAACTTCCATTAAATTTAGCAAATACACTTTTGAAGGATAAAAAAAATCTGAAAATAATATTAAGCCAATCACTTTAGAGGTACAAGTAGCAAGTGCGTGTTGTTGCATGGATGCATAACCTATTTTTTAAACAGTGTTCATCATAAACAAATAACTGTATCTGAACTGTCATACATGTATTTTGAATTAACAAAAGAAAAAAAAATAGTCTCATTCATTTCTAGTAAAAGCCTTGGTGAATAACCTGAATATCCTTAATGATTTTTTTAATTTTTATTGTTTTGGTTTAATGGTTTGAAATATCAAAGATGTTTGGAATTATTAATGACACAAGAACAGACTTCATGTCAAGGAGAGTTTGATATAGCATTCAGTAATGGAGAAACAGGGCAGACATGTATTTTAGAGAAGTATATATATTTGTTTAAATTACCTACATTTTACAAGAAAAAATCTAAATGAATATATAAACAAATAAATGGAAGTACACTGGTAGATTTTCTGACAACAGCACATAAATAAACAATATTTGAGTAAATATATTAAAAGTACTCATGACAGAAATCAATTAGCACATGATGAAAATGCAATGAATTTGCTAGCATTCTTTTGATATATGTACACATGATTTTCCATTACATAATTATGATAAAGATAAGGATTTCATTACGTACAATTTGATTCTCCTCTTCTTCTAACAGATCATAAAGTGTGTTTTCCACTTTAGATACATCAGGATCGCTTCGATCACTGTTTTTACGTTCAACCACGCTCGGTGCTCTCAGAAGACTTCCACCACGATTTCCATCTGTAGACAACTGCCTTGCAATTGAGGGTCTTTTCTTGTCACTCATTTTAAAGGCAATTCAGTTCAACCAACATGCAAAAGGACACTGGAACTTTCTGCACTACAGTTCTAGCACATCTCAGGAAAGTTTTAGTCTTGCCCCCTGTTGCTTCCGTTAACAAAAGGAAGTGGGGGTGCAAAACAAGCAAGTTACCTCACACGAACATACAGTCAATGACTCAACATAATGGTTGTTTAGTATGTGTTTCACAGCAAATTTAGTATTCAGGAAGGTTACAACAAAACCATACACAAGTCAAATTATTGACGTCTGATGATAGGATTCATGCAAAGGGATCACATCTAGGGTTGATGAGCTAACATACACCCTCCTCAACTCCACAAGATTCCTTCCAAACTTGTGACAGAGTCTGTAACTGGTGAATCTCAAATCCAAAGAACATCTTAAGAGCACTTCATCATCCTTTGATCAAATATATTCTGGATATCAATCATTCATATTCCACTTGAAAAGAGAATCTGGCTCTGTTTGAGGAAAGGTCCTCTCCACAAACTTGTCAAACAGTAGACTGGTCTGATATGGTCTGGCGCAGTGAACATATTGTGCTATCTCTCTCTCTCTCTCACACTCTCTCCCTCCCTCTCTCTCTCTCTATCTCTCTCTTTCGCCTACCACCTAATTTGCTTTGGTTGGTTTCAAGTTCAACTCACCCCTAAACTTTAGAATGGAACATGCCAATACAATTTCCTTGTAGGGGAACCGATACAGGAAAAGGCTGCTCAGCACCTTTGCATTAACTTTTGCAAGTTAGGTCATCTGTACTAATCATTACAGGTAGAGCCAAATTGATGTTGTACATCGAGCAATTGAGGGACTTAAATGTTGGTAAATTGTGATGAATCGTTTAATTTCATTTATAATCAAAAATTCAAGATACTACAGTTTCATGTACAGTATATCAGCATTACATTAGTCTTGTATCACAGTATTTAATATAACAGTTTTCGTCTGCAGTCGCTAATTCAATACACATTAAATTAAATAAATAAAGATTTGAGCTACTTTGTTCAGCAAACTCAGTTAATTTGCAGGCGAAACCATAGAATGAGACTCATCAGGGTTTGATTATATCAAACAGTACATGTAGACTATCATTGCAGGTCCTGTAAAAGTGATAGACTAGTAATACATGAAAACCAGAAATTTTGCATTCAGATATCAGCCAACAATACTGCATGCAAATTTTGCTTCACAATTTGTTAATGTAAACTAAATGAAAGCTACATACAGGCGAAATACTGATTCAGAAGATAGTAAGAATAAAACAGAAATTACCACAATTTGGTTACCTTCTTAATGTGTATTCTAAAAAGTAATATTGTACCAAACAAGAATAGATACAAAAGATTTCAATTGAAATATTTCTTCTAAACAAATGATATAACCCATATGTACCTGTATCTTCAAGACACCTTGTCAATGTTATCAAGTTACTTAAAGTGTATCACTTGTATCCTGGTGCACAAATGTAGTTCAAAGTAATTTTTTCATGGCCATCCTATAAATGTATCTTTTACTACTTTCAGCCAATCCAAAGTACAGTGCGAACATTTCCTGCACGACTACACAATTGTGAAACCAACCTTGACTCTCCTTAGTACCGACACGTCTGAATACATATTGTTTGTATTGAATTCTTTTGTTGGAGGGTACATGCAAGAAAGCAATTATAATTATTATTAACCTCATGAAAACTAGTGCAATGGGTCACATTTTCCAAAGTATATGGCATGGATCACTACCGCTCAAATACAATCTTACAATTTGAATTATATAAAACATGTTTACCAGTAGACCTACTGTTGTTTAGGCCTCAAATTTGTCATTAGTTTCCCAATATTTCTGTGTCTTCTCCCTATATAATTTATTTGTTTCATTACTTATGGGATGATATTGCCATCTCATATCTTTTATGGTAATCCAGTTGCAAAAGGGGGACCAATAACCTGACAAATTCATTTGTGTATAGCTACAGTGTATATTATATAAAATCAACCTCTAAAAAAAATTTTTCTCACATCCTATGAGTTTAGGGTTAAAGATAATGAAGAAACCCAAGTCAGATTTGGGTTCCATGCACACCCTTTTCTATGCCACAGCATACGGATGTATTAAGGTACTGACAACTACTTTACTCAAAAGTCGTTTTCATGTTTATTTTATTGAGAAAGTATTTGAACTTTTAATATCTCTTTATTGAATTAACATTAGAAGTTCATCTTAAGAATATACAACTGTACTGTAGCAGCATGGAATTACAGAGCACACACAAATAACTTTTTAATATTTTCCCTTTAAACCTTTTATCAAATTTATCATTCAATTAAAAAAAGAAGAGAGATACTAGTAACTACAATGCAAAGTCAGTATCATATCCCAATGGGGATTTAGATAAACAAAATGCTGTTTTATACATACATGTATGTAGTAAATTGTTAAAAGCTAATATTAAGTGATGACTTCACTGATGTTTCCACATCAATACATTATTAAAATCAGTTTCAGAAAAAAAAATAACAGAGAAGCTGCAATGCCACATACATGTACCGTTTGTACAGTCTATTGTTAAAAGCATAGATAGCTTTTGGTTTCAAACCCCCTAAAAACTTTTAGTCTGGCTTCTTTGATGATTGATATTAGTTTGTCTTCTGGTAACTTATTCATGTGAAGAATGAGAAATGTGTGGTATATACTCCTATTCAGGAATCAAAATGAAATTCACTTTCAAAGTAGCAAGTGAAATAATGAATGCCTTCCAAATTTCTAGGGATCTTCTATCACTATTTACCAAACAGGATATGACATTATATTTGTTGATGGGGCAAATAGCATGGAAATCCTGCACCTCAGTTCACACTTACATGTATGTACAAAGATAGCATTATTCTATCTGCAGCAGTAGAGGGCAGCATCCTGTTTTCATAGCTCACTAACATCAAATTCTAACCCACTCTACTTGAACAATTGAATTAATGTCAATATTACTCGGACATTATATTTCCTGAACTAGGCGATTCTATTAAATGTGTCCTATGCAAGTGTTTATCTTATCTAAATATCAAAAAATGAAACATTCCTGAAATGACTGATGATGCCAATGATTACAGAAAGGACCATTACAATCGATGGAGGATCTACGACTTTGAAGATTTTCTTTTATTGGGGGGGGGGGGGGGAGGGGAGGGGAGGGGAGGGGCACAATTCTGAAAAACATTAAAGGAAAAGACAGCATTGCATTTTGTATTATTGATAATTCTCTTCAAAGCCTTGTTCAGATATGCAGCGGTAAACAGCTGAAAATTGTTAATGACGACATGAAGTGTTACTGTACAGTGCGTCCCAGAAAAAACGAAACCGAGAAGTAGCGATGTTCTATCATAACTTAATCACAACTATAATTAATGAATGATACATATTTGGAAAGCTTAGAGTCTCCTCTTTCATGTGATGCTTCTCAGATGATGCATATTTCACGCATGAGTGATTAAAAGCAATTTGAAGGAAGGAAACCAAAAAGACATTTGGCGGGCGGTATCTGAATTTCGAAGAAAAATTCACATTTCTAGAAAGTTGAGTTTCTGCCCTTTCATATGACACCTCAATTAGGAAAAATGAGCGAGGAATAACAAAGTTCTGTTTGTTTAAAGTAGCCCTTGCATTTTCATAATTTTAACTTGTCAACGAAACGGAGTTAAGTCTTTTGTCAAATCTGCTTTGTGGTACGGCAGGCACCCAGTGAAAACGAATTCGTTTGTTAAAATTATGAAAATGCAAGGGCTACTTTAAACAAACAGAACTTTGTTATTCCTCGCTCATTTTTCCTAATTGAGGTGTCATATGGAAGGGCAGAAACTCAACTTTCTAGAAATGTGAATTTTTCTTCGAAATTCAGATACCGCCCGCCAAATGTATTTTTGGTTTCCTTCCTTCAAATTGACTTTAATCACTCATGCGTGACAAATGCATCATCTGAGTAGCATCAACTGAAAGAGGAGACTCTAAGCTTTCCAAATATGTATCATTCATTAATTATGGTTGTGATTATATGATAAAACATCGATACTTCTCGGTTTCGTTTTTTCTGGGACGCACTGTATATGTTTCATATAATAAGACAGAGCTAAGTGAATACCGGTAGATATATAGAAAATTTGTTGCGTGCTTTTGCCGTTCGTTTGCAAGTTTTTAATAAAATGTGGCGCTTTTTTTTCTGGCGGTTTACCGTGTCATATGATCTGAATGAGCCTCAAGTCAACTGAATATTTACTTACATCATCTGCCTGCAACATGTTGAGAGAGCTTGCATTGGATCCTCTCCTTTTCTTGTACTTGCGCAGAACGATTGCATGTTCCTTCTTCACCACTACATGAGGGACAGCAGGACCAATCCTGTTGTTTGGATGCATCATTGACAACGTGCTCACTGCACGGGATGGAGCCGACTGTGATGTCATTTTGTCACTTGGAATGTTTCCGTTGGCTTGAAAGGAAGGCACTTTATGGTGACCTGCCCCTAAAGAGGGCATTTCATCTTCAGATTCCAAAATGTCCTCATTATGTAGCGCATCTGTTGACAGAGAACAAACAAAAAAATGTAAATATTGTTGCAACTTAATTGATTTTGAAAAGTATTTTTTTCTCTCTCCTCCATGTTTCAAATTGAAGAAAGAACAAAGAACATTAATTGAATCCGCACAGTAGGGGTTGGGGGACTTCAAAATCAGGAAGTAAACATGTTGAGAGAGGGTCGTGTTTTACATTTAGCATTAATCTACGGGATAGTAGACTTGTGGATAAACAGTAATCACACATGATGTACTGAGCAGATCAAAAAGGTGAAAAACAGTTCTTTTTATAAATATATGGGAATTGCCCCCCCCCCAAAAAAAAAAAAAAAAAAAAAAATAAATAAAAAATAAATAAATAAATAAATAAAAAAAATGAATAAATGAAATAAGTAAATAAATAAATAAATAAATAAATTATTCAAAATAAAAAAATAATAATAATAACGAACAAATAAATAAAATAAGAATAAAGAAATAAAGAAATAACCAAAAAAAAAACTAAATAGCCTACATTTGTAAACTGGATTGCAACAAAGCAACTGAAAACAAATTTGCAGCAGACAACAAATACAGCAGCACACTATTATCAATGTCGTTTAATTCACACTTTAAATAATCTTTATGTAAATCTAGCAAAACAGCCATCAAATAACATAGTGTGCAACATACAAATTTTCTGCAAAATGTGAACAAGATGAAGTGTATATAGTTTAAATATTAAAATAATGTGCAGCATGCAAATTTCCACAAAAATGTGAAAAATATGAAGTGCTCAATATTAAATACATATATAGAAATTCTTTCCAAATTACAACAAATAAAGCATCTTTTTCAAAATAAGATGAAGATGCTCAGCATCCATTATTCTATTATTTTAGCCCTTTGTCTGACTTAAACAAAAATTCACATCAATGCATTGTGTCCCAATCACTTCAAATAACTTTGTAAGCCAAAGTTTTCATAACTTCATACCTACATATATATGTACATATAGCTAGCTCTCATTCCATGTGCTACAAGCTTCAAGCTGAGATCAGTAATACAGGAAAAATATTGAAGAGACAATTACTTTCGCTTCATACTTTCACTTCTTGAACAAAATTCAGGTGGTGGTGTGCCATTTATGATATGTGCATACATGTAGATGATTTCATAATATTGGAACTTTGGAAGTGATCTCCACTATGAAAGTTTCTTCCATTTTTCCGATATTTTCACTAATTTGTTTCTTTCTTCCTCCACTAACCTAGGAGACTACCTTCAAGTTTAAATCCAAATAGTAGAGTGGAATCAGATTAAAGCATGATACCGATAACAGTAAAGAAAAGTGGATCAGATTTAGTTCAATCACTAATGATAAATACCAAAAAAGGTAGGGGTTAAATCTTTAATTAAGGGCACTGAAAAATAGACAGAATGTTAATGTTAATCGAACTTTAAGATCTCTTAACTTTTATGAATAATTCTTCATACTAATGCGCCAACTACAAAGCATGAAGAAATAAAACAGGCACAATAAGGTCCTACAAATACAGCCATGAACATTCACAAAAATGAACATCTATTAAAAAGTTTTTTCAATTTTATGATTTAATATTAATAAGTTTAACAAAGTTAGAATTTGGAAAGGGGATGTGATAAGATTTTCATTGAATAAAAGGAAGGTTGTTATTGTTGTATTTTGGCTTATTGGTGATTAGTCAGTTGTGACTATTGTCGCCAAAATACTTTACGTCACGTGTTATATCTCTCATTTCTGTATTATTATTATATTTTTTTTTTTTTTCGTTTTGTATTTATCTATCTTTTAAGATAATATCGAAAAATAATATCGTAAGCAAAACATTCATGGGCTTTTTTAGTGTTTCTTAACAGTGCAGATCTACCGTAAACATATACACATCGACACATACACACCATATATAAATATAAGATAGTACCTACACAAGCCTCTATAATATTCAATAATCTATATGTAAACTCACTCCAGCAAAGCATAGAGAGTCAATGCTAATGCGTATTGACCTCTAGCACTGCATACATGCTGTGAGGCAGGGACCTAGAAGTCTATACACAAATATACACACCACACAATATCGCATAGACTGTACACAATCATGTCGATGCAGCTGTAAGCAAAGTTTGACACTAGACTTACAATTTTAATTTTTAAATTATTCTTTTTAACATCAGTAAGTTGAAAAAAATGTATTTTACTGCTATTTGGGTGTCATCAATTGTCACTAAAGTACAAATTTTTAGTGAAATCAGTTGAGTTTTGTACAGTGGTGTTTGAAATGTTGAGAATCAAAAGCACAGCTTTTACTACACAGCCAGGATAGTGATGCTCCTATGTGTGATGTAAACTAACATGCGGGCTGAATGTAAGGTGGCAGAAAAAAGACAAGAAGAAAAATTAAAGAAAAAGAGCGAGAAGAAACGGGAAAAGAAACAAGAAAAAAAAAAGAAAAAAAAAGAACTTGCAAGAACACAATGATTTGGAACAATGAAAGGCATGCATGCTAACTATTTGTCTTATTTGACATTATATGAACTCCAAATTGAAATTCTAACCTATTTTTACAGGTGAAACTCCTAGAATAGGTTCCTGTTGATAATGCTGGTGTGGTATAAGAGGTGGCAACTTTCCTGGATGCTGCATGGTGGCTAATGACAGTGAATCAGACTGAGACCGAGAACCGAGTCTAAATCACGATCTGCGATTTCAACATGAATCATAACATAAGCCTGGCCACATTTTTCACACAATTTGATTAAAATGAAATAGACCATTAGTTTGGCTTCAAATCAACATAACTCATCATGCAAGTTGTGGTATAAAGAGTTCTATACTGAAGAAAACAAAATTGGAGGCATCAGCTCAGTAGCCAGAAATTACCCGTCTGGTGTGGGTCATTATTTAATAAAACTGACATTTGTCAACATGGAGGCGGTCAGAGGAGCCAGATGTATGTGGCGAAACAACAGTCGATATCCCGGCCCAGGCTTTAATAAGTAACTCTATTAAGCCTAAGATTTTTTTTTTAATAATCAATATGATGTACTACAGACTTCAGTCATACAACATGGTCAGAACTCAGACTCATCAAACTCAAAGGTGTCAAAGACAAAGCATAAATAAAAAAACTCAGTCAACTGGTTATAGTTGTCATGAACATGATGTGGTGCAATCATGATGAAGATGAAAAATTAAATGATGAAGTGATTGAAAAATTGAAGTGTTTTCAAAATAAATGCAAATGATCACCCCGGCCCTATCGTTATCAGTTATCACCTCTAAATTCCGAGTATGTTGCTACAGAAGCAGCGGGATCCGGACGGCTCCACCTCTGCACTGCCTTGCAGCTGTTTATCATGTAGAAGTAGATACTCGTCACGGACAGATCCAAGTGATATCTACGACTACATGAAGATGAATATATGAATGAGATGGATCCGATTGATAAGTGATCGCGGCAACCTGCATGAGCGCTTCACAAAAGATCCACGACGACGGGCAACTCAATTCAAGACGAGACAATCACCTTATTTTGGAGGCCAAGTCGAGGCATGCAACAAGACAATTTATTTCTTGATCCTTAGCTCAGGCCAGATCATAACATCAGGACCTCAATCAGCGTACACATTCATTCGCCTCAGTCCCCAAAATCAATACTCCCGGTCGCCGAACTATGGCTATGCCTTTTACCATGAACTACCTGTTAGTCAACATGCAATGCAGATATGCACATGGGCCGTACGTTACCTAAATCATATACCATGTATGTATGATTGTGTGATTACGTAAGGAGTGAGGAAGCATCCTGGTAGTATATTACGAATAAGGTAAGAAGCTGTCGATGGTTGCCATGACGTTGACGAAACCCAATCAATTAGACTCGTTCATTGTCCAATAGGGGTAACACCATCATAATCCAAGATCGATGCATGATAGTTGGAAAATATATATCAAAGAGATTTGTTATCTCTTTCCCCCAATTTAATATGGTAAAACAAGTCGACTTACTGTACTTACAGAACTTACGTTTGCTTCTTCGTCCACTCATCTAATACATCAACACGGATAAAGCTAAATCATCAACCGGGATCATCAACTTTTGCAGAAGGAAGACGACCTTGGAATAAGCCTGCGTGGCTTTGTTCAATATAATTTGGAATTTTGATTTGCTGTTAATTGTCTGAAATTTTGTTATATAAATCATAGCCATTTCATGGCGTATTCATTCATTCGTTGTATATTGCATAATACGGTTATGATAATGTAATTTTGTTCATGCAGCTATACTATAAAATCAATTTGGTGCACAGCTAGAGAACATTTAGTCCTCTATCTCTCATCACATTAAACGACATCGCGGGCAGTAACGGAAGAGTGATTTATTTATGTATTTATTTACTCCCCATTAGGTAATTTTATGAAACGACGTCGAAAATTCAAATTTGATCCCTACTTAACAAAAGTAGGTTATTTAGACCCCGCAGTTTCAGGACGTCTATCATTTACATGACATGTGCCCCCCCCCCCCCCAACATCAAACTCTGGCTAGCTGTATAAGGACAATGTGCGACACACAGTTGGTCTGTAAGGAGCATCCATCTTTCAATATCTTTGTTATTTCTTTCTTTCGTTTTAATTGTGTGTGATTTTGTTGGGGAGTCCGGGCAGGTAGTTTTAAGCCCCTAAAGTGCTCCCGGAAATGCTAGTGATAATTAAAAAATGGAGGGTATATAGCTGACATCAGTCTTCCGCTTAGGCCAACAACAACAAATCATTTGGTTGTCCTCGATTGCTTTCTTGAGTAGGGGCGGGCGGGCGGATTTTTTTTTTTTTTTTTTTTTTTTAAAGGACAAGTCCACTCAAAAATAACTTACTTTCAATAAAAGCAGAAAAATCAGACAAACCAATCAAAAAAGTTTGAGCAAAATCGGATAACTAATAAGAAAGTTATGATTTTTGAAAAAGTATTCAAACTATGGAACAATGAGAATCACAACACAAATTGCCAAGATGGTTATCAGTTTGTGACGTCATGTCCTCACAACTTATCAATTGCTTTACATTAGTTTAATCCCATTAATTTCCCTTTTTATCCCCCAAAACTTGATTTCCCCATACCTTTGCCCAGGTTATATGATTTGTATCATATTGCGTGCATGACATTTCCCAAAAACTTTTATGAATTTTGAAGAATTGATACTATTTTCTGAATATTGTATTTCATAATTATTGATTTTTATATAAATAGTTTATCAAAATTCAATTTTTTCATGATTTAATTGGACAAAAATTACTCTTTATTTGTGCATCCACACAAAGACATATTACTAACAATCTAACTTGGATGCTGGTGTGAAGAAATAAGATTCTTAGGGTGAAATAGAAAATTTATATTATCAATATACAGAAAATAATTAGTGGAAAGTGAGGACCATACGTCACAGACTCATGAGTGAGTTGCCAATTTGTGTAGTGATTTCAAAGTTTTCATGTCATTAAAATTCATAACTTTATTATTAGTTATCCGATTTAGCTCAATTTTTTTTTGATTGGTTGTCTGATTTGTTTGGTTCTATTGAAAGTAAGTTATTTTTCGAGTGGACTTGGGCTTTAACTACATTTTTTTTTTCCTCCCCATTTTTTAAAATTTTGTGTAAATATTTTTTTTTCCTTAAAAAAAAAAAATAATTGGGATGTCAAGCATTTAAACAAACAAAGTCTATAAAACACTTTAATATGTAAAAGACTAGTGTAATGTACAGTGAATATCAAGACCAACACAGAAAGTATTTTTGGCTTTGAAATATACAGCACCTTTTAAATCTCCATTGCGCCCTCTATATAGCAAACAATGCCTAATCGGTGACCATTGGTCCCCCCATGAGGCTCTTTATCTTATGTTAACTGAGAGCTGATTTGATGAGATAACCACATGTCCAGTGACCTTACAGGGTGGTCTAATCCCTCGGTTAACTAGTACAGATGGGCTTAAAATGAGTTTAAGAATGCTCAGAACCTGATTTGAATGAACGGCATTTTGACATAGAAAAAATACAAATGGCAAGTTTAATACATACAGAATTGCGTACTGAAAAGACAAACTGGCAACGGGACGCATTTTGATCCTTGAATTTGAATTTTGATAAACTATTTATATAAAATCAATAATTATGAATATACTTTATTCAGAAAATAGTATCAATTCTTCAAATTTCATAAAAGATTTTGTGAAATGTCATGCACGCGATAATATACAAATCATTCGGTATAACCTGGACAAGGCAAGGGGAAATCAAGTTTTGGGGGATAAAGGGAAATTAATGGAATAAAACTGTATAAAACAATTGCTAAATAGTGGTGAGGCAATGTGTGTAGTGATTTTCTAAGTTCCATATTTATTCATACTTTAAAGATGATCGTAACTTCCTTATTAGTTATCCGATTTTACTCAAATTTGCAAGTTTTGCTCTGTTTCTCTTGTTGTTCTGCATCTATTAAAAACAAACTATATTTGAAGCGGACTAAGACTTTAACTATAATCAGTCCCATCCATATCCTTTACCAGTCTGTAAACAACGTTTCAACAAAGTGAAGGGCACGGTTTTACTCTTCATAAGGGGATACAAAGGACTTTTACATGGTCTATTGAAAGCACCCCTCGTCTTTAATGAAAATAAAAGACATTCCTATAGGGGCTTACACCTCGCCTGCATACCGAACAGAATCAGCCAGCGCTAAAAAAAAGATCCGCAGCTAGAGAAAGTTATTATATTCATTGACAGGGGTACCTATTAATTTCAGGTAGGCCCACATATTAGATGCCCTGATTGAAATAAAGTAAAAAACTGCCGAGCTAAAAATCATCTACTGCTTCTTTTTCTAAAATTGGAAGTTTTTAAAGGTATTACAAAGTTTTGG